>VZUI01036387.1:0-54915 GCA_013401135.1 Cettia cetti | reverse complement strand
CCTTCCCTTCCCTTCCCTTCCCTTCCCTTCCCTTCCCTTCCCTTCCCTTCCCTTCCCTTCCCTTCCCTTCCTTTTTCAGATATGGGTCTATATACATTTTTTTTTTCCTTTCTTAAGAGTTTTAGCTCATAAAGCCTTACATTTAAAAGAACTAAACCCTGGCAAATGAAAGAGAAATAAAGGTAAGCAAGTCACTTTTGTGAGTTCAAATTTTATCCCAAGGCACTCAGAAAAAGGGAAAAAATGAATTTTCATTTCATTTTTAAATTTAATTTGAAAATAAACAGTTTGGACCCACTAGATTCAGGTGCTGTCTTAACAAGATATGCAAAACTTATTTTACTGAATTACTTTATTCAAATACTGTTGTTGTGCAGTTAGAATTTTCAGGCTGGGAAACTATCTAGAAGGGAAGAAAATAATTTTCAAGAATGATCACCTGAAAGGAAGGAAAAAACCACCAAAATCTTGTTTGGAATTCTTAGAAGGAAGAAGCAAACAGCTTGTCACTTGCAAGTAGGAAAAAATTTTGAAGACTCTCAAGGCAGAAGTCTTAACAGGCATTTCTAACCCATTTGATTTCCTGTCTTTTACTCTCCAGCAGGTACATCCATGGTCAAGGTCACCTTTTTCTTAGTTAAGGAGTTTCTAATGATGCTTACATGCCACGTTCAAATAGTTTCCCTTCAAAAAGGCTTCAAAAATACAGCCTCTTCCTTTGGATCTCGGCATTCAATTGCATATTATGTTTTTGCATCAAGGGAAAGATGCAGGGACAGGTACCAAGTCCTTCTGCCCCCAAATACACAGAAAAAAAAAAAAAGCCTTTATAAATACAACACTGGTGCTGACTGGCTGGAGCCTGCTTACCCTAATGCGCTTAAAATCTTATTTGCAGAGGACATCTGTCAAGGCAGAAGTGAGGTACGCAAGTGCTCTTAATCCATTAGCTCTAAACCCAGCCGAGCTCTCACACTACTTTTTTTGAATCAAAGAAGAAAACCCAAGTGGGAACGTACAATGGAATAGGGCACAACTTCAAGAGCAGATCCTGTGCAATAAGCACATGGGATTTTAAGGTGAACAACAAAGGAAACTGACAACAAAACTGGGCTCATGCTGGAAAACTCCTGAGAAACAGGCCAGTCTGCAGCTCAGGATGTCACAGTGAGTTTGATTTTTACTTGTGTTTTCCCTGGTTCTTCTGGATTCTTGGTCAAAAATAAAGACAAAGAAAAGATGGGCTGCACACCTTCTCACAGTGAGACTGCTACAAGAAGTGGTCTTAAGGCTTTGAACAAATCCAAAAGTGTTTTGCCAATAGATTCAAGAGATAAAGGAATCCCTCTGCTGATTAAAGGTTCATCTTGCTACAATATTGATGAATATGGGATTCAGAGGAAGGACTACCTAGAAGAAGAGGAGGAGGAGGATAGACTGTCAGACCTGGACAAAAATGATAATTTGCAGTTATCTTCCAAGGCTCATTCAGATTCCCAGATTTCCAGGGAAGAGAAGAAAATTGAGAGGACAGCCACAGATGCTGAAGTCGTTATGTCTGAACTGATTGAGTCTCAAAAGCACATCACTGAGTCCATAGAGATCAGAAAGCAAACCTCCTGTGAATCAGAAGCATCAGCTTTTGTCTGGGATGACAAGAATGAAAGCAACGCAAAGCAAATCCCAAAGAAAGGAAAGAAGAAAAAAACGCACAAGCTGGCAAAGCAAGGTCAACCCAACAAAAGTAAAGAGAAATCCATTCTGGCCCCGTGTGAGACAGAGAAGAAGGTAGACTTCCCAGAGCTGCTCGTCAAGGCTCACCAGAGCGCGTACGCCTACTTACATCCCAACCTCTCCAAGTATGAAACTATTCTGCACATGGCCAACCAGGCCACCCAAACTCAGCTCTTCCTACAGCAGATGATCACCTTCCTTGTGCTTCGCTTTGATGAAATCAACCAGCTCTTGGAAGAAATTGCCAATGATGGGGAAAATCTTCTCAAGGATGTAGGTGGGAATCTGGCATGGCCAGCAGAAAAGGAGAATTTGAAGGAGCACCCTGATCTTCTGCAACAGCTACTGCAGTACACGGTCAACAAAATGCAGTTGGTGAGTGGGATGCTGGCCTCCCTCACGTCCAACGCCCTGCAGGAGACGTGCAGCTACCTGCAGTCTGCTGCAAGCAATTTGGAAGGCAAACTGAAAGCAAAGCAAAGCTTTGATGAGCACCTGCTACGGACAATAAAGCTGCTGGAAGCCTCAACTGTGGGACCCTCTCAGTCCCATGGTGATGACAGGACTCTCTGTTCTGAGGACAGTGGCATTGGTGTGGACAGTGAATCCCTCAAAGAGTTCAGTGCTCTCAGCCAGCATGGAGGACAGCCAAGTGACTCCTGTGCACATGGACATCCATCCCGAAGGCATGCCAGAACAGCGGAGCGTGTGAGCGGTGGGACAGCGTCAGTGGGCACAGCTGCATCCCATGGCTGTGCTCTTGAAAGGCATTTTAAAGATGTGTTTCATTCATCTGTGCACAATAGAGAAGTGACTTCTTGTCAGGGTGGAGTAGCAGAAGGCACTTCTACCATGCCCCAATGTGCAAGCTTGAGCAAAACCCGTTCCTACAACTCCTTGCAGTCTGATTCTACTCAGGAAGGTGAACATTTCAAAATCTGTGAATCAACAGATTTTCCTTCTGATGAGGATGATGATGATGATGATGATGATGAAGAAGAGAGCACACTGGGGGAGGATGATGACAACACAAGTTTATCAGAAATGGGGAAGGATTCTCTGCCGAGGTGCCTGTCTTCACCTGCACTCATTGATAACATTCAAAGGCAGTCCATCAAAAGGACAGAGAATGCAGATACAGAAGAAATGATTTTGAAGATGAAAGATGCCATCAGTGAAAAAATCAAGTTTGTCCCAGCTAAATCCAGGCGTAAAGAGTGGATAGAGGATGAGAGCGGACGAGCAGTCCTAGCAAAAAGGCCCAGCACGGCAACAGGCAGACAGAGAAGGTTTGGGAAACAACGACGGTCAAGGTCAGAGGAGTCCCTCAGAAGCCAGGCAGAGGACCCAACTCTCCTAGAGCTTCAGAGAACTCAAAAGGAGCTCAGCAAAAGGCTGGAAATGTTGTATGGAAAGGATATAGCTAACAACCTGGAGGTTTGGAAATCAAGAGCAGCACCTTATTTGCAGGATGAGCAAATTACATCTAGGTCCTCCCGCAAGCTGAAAGCAGGCCTCTCAAAAAATTTCAGCATCCTGCCCAACCAAGATAAAGTCCCTTTGTTCACATCTGATCAAAATCCTGTCCCTCCACTGAATGAAAAGAGAGCCAGGAAGCCTGTAAGAGCTTCTGTGACTACCCAGGAGACATCAGGAGGCAAAGAAAATGAGCCTCCTGGAGCACAAATGTTGAGTGGAAGCAGCTGTACCCCCCGGCAGTCTGTCAAAAAACTGATTGAAACCTTCAGTCCTACTGATGATCTTGCAAAAGCCACACCTCTAAGATCCTTAGGACCAATAAAGTGCATCAGAAAATTTGGACTTCCTGTCATCCCACCCAGCACTCCCTTTCAGAGAGGCCTGGCACCTTTAAATCTTAAGCATCGTATTTCACCAGTAGAAGACACAAACACCAATGATGTTTCTTCTAGCTTTCCAAATGCCTTTCTTCCTGCACCACCTGCAGAATTAAGCAAGAAGGACACAAAGGAAGAGACCGATGAAGACACTGAGAACCTGCCACCACCACCACCTGAAATGTTAATGGACACCTCTTCTGAAAATTTATCTGAGCCTGAAGAAACCCCAAGAACAGAAGGAAACGCTTCAGAAGATTCCAAAAAGACCACCAAACCAGAACTCCATGCTGCTAAGAGATCACAGGTTTCCCCAAAAATGAAAGCCTCCCTTCAGTCCATCGACTTATTGCCAAGTAAAAATGTCAGCACCCCCAGTGTGGTGACTAATAAAGGTCTAAGGAATGGCAGGTCAGGGGATGAGAAGCCGCACAGGTACTCTCTGGAGCTGAACCCTACCAGCGTGCACATCCCTAGCCAGGAGGAGATATTAGCAACTCAGAGGAAAGAGGCTGCGGATTTATACAAGCAAACCCATAAAATTATTCCTCTTCAAAATCCCAGTGGGGTTTCAAACCAACACAGCAACAGCCCAGAGAGCAAGGGGTCCAACCCACCTGTGCCTTCAGTGCCATGCCAGAAGCACAGCTCTCCCGATCCGGTACGGAGCAATGAGAAAGGCTCACTGTTTACCAGGAGGGTCTCCCCAACAAGAACTCCTCCTTCTTCACCAACTGAGAAATGGCTTTTCAGCCCTGCAGTGCATCACAGACATTCTCTGCAGCCTTTTAGCAACACGCAACCAAGCTCACCCACCATGCAGAGGAAACCCAGTCCCCCCTCCAGCCCCAGGATGCCCAGCCCACCTTTGCAGAAGAAGCTGCCCTCTCCGCCACCACAGCGAAAACCGCTCAGCCCTCCTGTGGGGCACAAGCAAAGTTCACCAGCAGCCCAGCGGCTGGCAGGCACCCCTGCTCCATTCCCCACCACCCCCTCCCCACCAACCTCCCCATCTCGCTCCTACAAGGGGCCAAGAGCTGGGCTGGATGCTGGGGACGAGCATCAGCTCTCCTCCTCCAAGAGGGGCAGCAATGTCCGTTCCATATTTTGCCCTGCCACCTCTTCCTTATTCGAAGCCAGACCTCCAGTGGTACCCAACAAATGCCCTGCCGAGGTGACCAGCCAGCCTGGAGCTGCATCACATTCCCAGAAGAGCAATCTGCTGTTCCGTCAGCCTGGAGACCGGACCAGGAAGCTGTCCCTGAGCACCACCAATCCTCAGCCTTTCGTAAGGAGAAGTTTCTCTGACCGCCGACCAGGGGTCCAGCCTCATCTCCCAGCTCCTCTAACAGCTGGCAGTGAACCTGCACTTAACCAAGCAAGGTAAGGAACTTCATGACAGAAAAGCAGACCTAAAGCACCATGTTGGCTTTCTAAATGTCTGATGGGAATTTAATGTTGTTAAGGTGTCCTGTTCATGTGCAGAAAAGATGGCTGGGCTGGATGATCATTGTCAGTCCCTTCCAAGTGAAATAGTCTGTTTTCTTGCCTCAGATTTCAGTAGACTACCAGTCTGAATGAAGGGAATAGTTAACGTCCCACGGCTTGCTCAAGCCTTACCCTTACACATAAACTGTGACAGGCACCCCAGGGAAAATTCAGTGTTGGCACATGGCACAGAACTCCCCTTATTTGTGTGGGGGCTAAGGGCATCCACATTCAATTTTTAAAAGCTCTGAAGTAGCCCTCAAGTTATAAACATTAATATTTATGAGAAGATAGGCTTGAGCTAAGAGGACGGGTGTTGTTCTATCTATCATCAGTTCTAATCCGGTATAAACTGTTCATCTGAAAGCTGTGGGAGAATGTTTCAAGTCAGCTGGCAAGAATGAGAGACAGATAATGTGTAGGCAAGGATCTGTGTGGACATAATTATAGGCTGGAATTTTGATCTTCTTGTGCACACTTTAAGACCTAGATGCTGATGTAGAGTCTGCTGGGTCCACAGTCCCAAGCCCAGTTTTCAATGTGGAAAAGCATCCCATGGCTACTGGAGATTCATTGCTCTGAAAAAGAAATCTAAACATCAACACATGCCAGTTCCCTGTTTGAAAAAAATGTGCCCTCTTATTTAAAAATGGGTTTAGCTTTAAATTTTGTTTATCACCTAAGAAAAAAAAAAATCATAAAAGCAGCCAGGAAATAGAAGAGGGTATTTGGGCATACTCAAAGATGTGTAACAGCCTGGAAGTACAGTGTTGTTATTCTAGTTTCTTAACATCTTAGGATGTGTAAGTCAATTAAGATTTAAGCTTCTCTGGTAACCTTTCCACACATGAGCAGTATTTTTGCTCTTGCCCCAGAAGAGCTGCAGTCTGCACATGACTCATTTCCTTGAGGAGGGATAGGGATTGCAAGGTCAACCCCAGCAGGGTGAAATTGCACTTGTAGATGCAGAAGCACTCAGGGTGCTGTGAGCACATGGACAGTCATGGGCACTGAAGACAGATGTCCAGGCATTCCCACCCCAAAGACAGAATAAAGACTGAGTATCCCATACTGGCAGTAGAGGAATGCGCTGAACAAAACATGTAGGAAACACTGGGAAATGCAAACCATTTTGCATTCCTAGTTCTATTATTATATTGCAGTCTGACGTTTGAATATTTGCTAAAATTGCTCTACAGTGTTGCTGGGTTTTCTGTTGTTGTTTTTATGTACTGTGTGAAGTCAGCTTTGTCTACTCCAGTGCCTGCCAGCAGAAATAAATGTTTTCAAAAGAGATTTTATGTAAAACCTTGCAAGACAAAAGCCCCAGCAGTTTTATGGGTGCATTTTAAAATCCATCTATTATAAATTGCTAGCTAATTTATACTTCAGTGGGGGGTATTTTCTTTCCATCATAGTCTGTCAGAATATAGTGAGTAATATTAAAAAAACCTCACTGTAAATAAAATCATCCCTTTCATGAAAAAAGTCATATATCCTAGTGTTATGATCTGCAAGTATTTTGGAAGAATAAAATACATCCTGGGTCAAATTCAGCTTATCATTTATCCCAATGAACATCAACAGTAGTACTAGTCAGTTCTACTAAATTTATATCAACATAAGAAAAAGGGAAATTTAGGCCATTAATTACCACACACACTGATTTAAGATGCAATACACAACTGTGTGTTTTCTTACATCCAAAATAAGCTGCCTGGAGTAAATTTTATGCACCTTGCATTGAATGGCCTAAAATGAATATCACAACCAATGTGCTGATGGGTAGAGAAGGACATTTTAGGAATTAACACAGGGAAAAAGCTCTGAGAGCTCTTCATATCACTGCAGATCCTCTCCTCCTGCTCAGGACTGGGGTGGTTGCCACAGCTGTGAGCACCACATCACCCTGTGCAGATGCTGAACCCCTGCTCATTTAGCAGGTGCCTTAAGGGACAAAGCACCACACTCTGATCCATCTTTCTCCTACAAGTTCATTAAACAGCCAGGGCTTTTTTTGCTTTGTAATTCAGCTGACAGAGGAGAATCTCAAAATGTCTAAACCTAAACCTAAACCTCCTCATTCTAGCAATGTTTGTATCTGGTCTCAAATTCACAAGCTCAAACCACACAGCTGTCAGTCTCCTTTCCTTCATTTCTTCCCTTGCTTTACCTCTTTCTTCCAAATATAACAATGCCTTTTTTTTATCTGTGTGGTGTTTCCCTGTGTTATTTTTCTGTGTTATTAGCAGCTTCATTAGTAGAAGGGAGAGGGCACAGAGTCAAACCTGAGATACTAGCTATCATTTGATAGGCCAAACATTCTGAAGACCAGTGACTTATCCCATTTCTCCCATGTTTACAAATTCAGGGCTATAAGAGATATATTCCCCCCACTTTTGCCATACCAAATTAAAACATGCGTTTGCTGGTTGCCAAAGATAATCTGTCAGAGCTTGTACAAGGAAAAAGAGGCAGCTGAGTTGCCTCTCCCACACACCCTCTTTTAGCAGAAACATGCACAAAAAAGAGGCGTCTTCCATCCTGTTTTGCATGCTGGCATTGATGGGCATTAAATGTCAGATTTCGGTGTCTCCTGCACACTCACTGCTCTCCTAGAAGGCAAATCCACTCTTTTTCCAAGCATGTTTTCAGCCCATCCCATGTTGTAAGGAATATCAAGATTTAAAATATTACTAGCCCTAACAAGGGCTGGAGCTGGAGCTTTTGCATGTAGTCTTAGAGTACCTGACAAGAAATTCAGTTCTCAAGTCAGTACAGCTGGTTCCTATTTGAACAGCCTGCAGCTGGATAGACTGATAAACCAACTTTGCTGGTTTCTAAGCTTGGTCATTTGACAGCAATCAGCAATTACTGACGTCTCAGTAAGGCACAACATGTACAATTGCTCTGCTCAAAGAAATTCTGTTAATCTGTAACATAGTTTCTGTGTATGCACTTTGACAAAATAGTATTTCATTGAGACTGCTCCTCTCCCAAGAGCAGAGAGAGAAGATAAAATGCTATTGTCTTTAACATACTATTCAATGAGAGCTTGAGAATGGATTGTATTGACTGAATCAGGCTCAAAGCAAGTAGCCTAAATGAGCCCTGCAACTGGGGGATATTTGAATCTGGATTAGTATAATGACTGGGCATGTATCACAAATCTCTTCATTTAGCTGTTCAAATCATTAAAGTCCTAGCAGTTAAGAGTAGGAACATAACAGCTTGTCTGTAGCTGAAGGCTCATTCAGTTTAGCAGTTTATATACTTAAAATACAGTAATGATTCCCAGATAGCTCTGCAATATTTCCCCATGTTAAGCTTAAACTACATGAATTAGCTGCAGCAACACTGGGCACACTTCACGCACTTCAGCAGGAAGGTGCAGGATGTGAGATACCCATGACTAGATCCACTGCTATGATCAGTCTTGATCCATAAAGTCCCTGAACCCCTAGGGAGTGCCAGAGCAACCTCAAGAACATCATTTACACTTCCTGTGTCTCAGTGCTCCTGTCAGCAGAGTGAGAGTAGCAGATTTATAATACCAGAATTTCCCTCCCATGGCCATGGTGGTGTGTTCAGAAATCACTGTAACCAGGCTAAGCAGATGCACATCAGAGGTAAGACCTTTCCTTTCGTTCCCTTCAGCAGTCTGAAATGACTTTTCACTCAAATCTGCCCCATCTGCACGGAAACCCAGTCTCACACTGATCGCCTGTTATCATATGTTTTTTAAATATTTTAAATGTTTTCTTCCCAAGGGAGGTCTGGGAGGGACGAGTACAATGCATTTGGCATGACAAGAGTAAAATCTGGATGGTGCACATAAAGAGGGTGTGTTCAGGAGGAGGCAGGAAGTGACAGGGTGTCATGCAGCATTTGTGCTTTGTGGGTTAACATGGTCTAATCAGTACTGTTTTAAAAAGTCACGATTCATTAGCCTCTTAATCATCTTTCCTTCCGCAGCTTGGAGAAGAGCCCTAGAAAAGCAGGTGACTCTTGGAACAGCTCTGGTGTTCCTGAAACCAAAGAGTCCAACAGATCTGCTTCCCACCCCGAGCTCTACGTCGTGGGCCAGGGGCTGCAGAGAGACTGATAGCAGAAGCACCCCCAGAGGCAGAGGCACAAACAAGGCCAGAGGCCCCAGAGGGAGGAAACACCCTTTCCCAAGCCTCCAAAATGCAGCTTCATCTTCTCTTGCAAGGAAACTATATGATGGCATTGCATCAAAAACTCCAAACTGCGCTCAACAATCTACTGAAATACCAGCTGGCTGCCTCTCCTTTCATTCCGTGGTTTTGCTCAGGGATCTACATGGAGCATAAGAAACACTTTGTAGCTGGGTGAGTCTGAGGCAAATTTGGCTGATGAAGACAGGACCTACAGCTGCCCCAGTTCCCACTACAACATACAGCCAAGAACTTCTTTCCCCAGTTTGGACAAAAGGCTTAAAAAAGCTAATACAAATTATCATTATTCAGCATGTTTATTCAGTAGGCATCACAGTCTGTGTAAAAAGGGCTGCTGTGACTTTTCCAGGAGGAAGGTAAGACCCTGAATCAATTGAGTGTTACTTCAAATAAACATCCATGGCTTCAACAAATTCCACATTTTTACGCTAGGTGTTTAGCAACATGCAGGGAGAGAATAATGTCATATACAAGTTAAAACAAAGCAACCCCTTTTGAAGGAGAAAAGTCAGGGATCTTACTCCCTCAAAAAAGCATTTGATCTTCTAAATCACCTTTGATTACCAGATAATCTTATCACCTCTAGTTTCCAGGGTACAAGGCTTAATCCTGATTAGAGTAGTTTTGCAATAGCTTGATCAAACAACCTTATAAATCACAAGGCATCTAAGGACATATTTGGAGGTTTTGTTTGGATTTGTTTTTCTATTTTTTTTGTAAAAGAAAAAAATGCCACCATAGAGAATCCTGTTCTCCCTGAAAAAGTTGGGGATTTTTTTCTGATTTATGCAGTTCGAGGGTATTTATTCTAATTTCAGTGGATAGTCTAGATAGATTCTTGTTAATAAAAACACAAGTTACTCACAGTCAATTAA
Source organism: Cettia cetti (assembly GCA_013401135.1). Classification (NCBI taxonomy): domain Eukaryota; kingdom Metazoa; phylum Chordata; class Aves; order Passeriformes; family Sylviidae; genus Cettia; species Cettia cetti. The sequence goes on along the minus strand of VZUI01036387.1, from coordinate 44,763 downwards.
TCCTAAGCTTTTTACAGCATTCACTGGAATACAGTCTCCAAAATTACTAGATCTTCCTCACCTAACTAATACATCATCGTGGTTAAAATGCAGGTTTTAATTAATGTAGTTTTAGTTTCATTTGACATGTTCTCATCTACAACTTTAGTACAGAATAAGATACTTTAAAAAAAAGCCCCCTTTTTAACATATTTGGTTAGGAATTTTTAGGTTAGATTTTTTTCCTACAGTTTTGACTGTATTTCAAGGTGGTGTCTGGGAACTTCACCTTCACACAGCATTTTTCCCTTCCTGCCCACCTTCATGATGGGGGAATGGAACTTCACTTTCTTCAGTACAAGAGTTACTGTTTGGATACTGAACTCCTGAGTTTTAGTCCCATGCCTTAACCACAAGCATCTTTCACCAAGTACAGTGCCATTTTGCACACATACACAAGGAAACCTTAATTATTAAGTTTAAAGTGGGGGGTTGAATATAGAGAAGCAATTCGCAGTGAACAGATACTTTGGATGGCCAGGGGTTTGGGAGCTCAAAGAGTCCAAGCAGCCATACCCATACAGAGGTCAACCACTGGGTAATCACACAGGCACATGCACCATCCGCTATCAAGCTGGAAAATCACCAGAGAGATACTGCAAAGCTGCAAAGCAGTGTAAACTCTGCATGTTAGTCCTCCCCATGATCAGAAGTGCAGTTCTCTCCGTCCTGGATAAGAATACAAATGCATTTTTATGTGCATTTTGGGTTGGTTTGTTCTGCTGGCAGTAACCCCCCACCAAGAACAGAAGCAAACCAGAAACATGACAGCAGGAAACTGGCACTTTGCATGCCTAAATGCAGCTTTGCAGAGAAAAACAGAGCAGATTGGGAGGACAGTTTCTTCTCAGCTACTACAATCAGTTCATCTCTTTATGGCTTCATGATGAAACTTCCCAGCAACCCTGGTGGAGAATAAGAGAAAGTATTTCTTCACATCCCTCATGCAGAAGATTCTACTACAACAGCACAGGGGGGCAACACCTCAGTCAAGCTGGAAACCTCCCCTCACATGTGCTTTCCGGACATGGAGTCAGCCAAAACATCTTTGCCCAAAACCAGGCTCCCTTGAAGGTGTGTGCATGAGCTGGTATCCTAGCACTTCCTCCCTCGCGGCTCTGACTGAGGCTGTGGTCATCAGGAGGCTCCTTGCAAACACAGTCCCACCTAAAGACTGTAGCTGCTGAAGGATTCTGATGCTGCAGCAAACTGCTCATGGCCCACAAGACAGCTTCTGGGAGAGTGATCTGCAAGTTTGTAACATGAACTCATGATAACGTGTAGTTAAAAGATTCTCTTTAGTCCAGTAATGTACAGGACTCTTGCAAAAAAAATGGGTTTACCTTCTATTTGTATTGCAAGCATAAAATTGAGAGTAACTCTAGTATGCAGGAAATGATCGTTTGCCTCACCACTTTTTTTTAAAAAAAAAAAAAAAATTAACAGGTATTTTGGTCAACAGTTAAATTTTTCACAAATACAACATTGCTGGAATACAAGCTGTTTTATAAGACCAGGCTCAATTTTAACTTTTTTTATTTTTTACTGATGTAAATAAAACAGAGATTTTACATACAAGGTATGAGTTTGATCTCCCATATTCTGTATGCAACCAGTTTCAATCTTAGCCCAATGTTATACTATTGATGCATTCCTTAGTGCAATAACTATTGCCCTGAACTATAAAAAAGTCCATTTGCTTCCTCTTCCTCAATCCCAGCACAAGCTTGTTTTGTTTTGTGTTTTGCTGGTACATCAGTTAACTGAGATTTCATTTCCATTCAGCAAATATGTCTTTTTTTCAGCTACAAGATCCAGCCTGGGCACTGACATACCAGAGCATAGGTCAGCTGTCCTTCCTCCCCTCCCCTGCCCTGATTTAAGCCTGAGCTACCTAGTAGTCTCATACTCAGTTCAGCTGTGTAAAATCACAGCTAACTCAGGGGCCAATGGCTTGATCCTAAGGGTTAAAATCAGAGTGCCCTCGTTGCAGTGGAGTCAGATTGCAGAGGGTTTGAGCATGGAGTGAAGCAGGATCAGGTTTCCAGCCAGGGCTTCTTCATAGCTGTGAAAAGAGCAGCCAACAGCTCTGTGCTGCAATTTATCTGCAGGCCTTTAAAAAGTTGGCAGCTGCCCATGTTTCCAGTGACACTGCTCAAATCTCAGACCTTTAAGAGGGTTGCAATTTCATTCCCTTGGCATCTGAAGGTGACTAGAACACTAAGGCACCACACACGCTCCAGTTTCTTTTTTCTCTCTTCAAGAACTACCTCAGCCTGGAGGAGACTGAGGGGAGACCTCATCACAGTCTACAACTTCCTTGTGAGGGGAAGCTGAGGGGCAGGCACTGATCTCTTCTGTGTGGTGACCAGTGACAGGACCCAAGGGAATGGCCTGAAATTGTGTCAGGGGAGGTTTAGATTGGGTATTAGGAAGAGGTTTTTCACCCAGAGGGTGGCTGGGCATTGGAACAGGCCTCCCAGGGCAGTAGTCACAACCTGACAGAGTTCAATAAGTGTTTTGAGGACACTCTTAGGCACATGGTGTTAGTCTCAGGGTGTTCTGTGCAAGGCCAGAAGCTGGACTCAGTGATCCTTGTGAGTCCTTGTCAGTTCAGAATATTCTGATTCCATGATCAGCAACATAGATGAGAATGTTATGCAGGTTATCAATAAATTCAGCATATTGCAGTGTTAGTATTGACATATCTCTTAACATTCAAGGCATTTCATAACCATTTATGAAGTCTTACCAATAAGAGAAATATTCTGACAAGATATCACTTCTGCTATATATAGTGGTTTTGATTCACCAATTTGAGTTTCCTGGCCAATGCACCAGTTAATGGTGGTGGGTTGAGCACTGGCCAAATGCCAGGGCACCCACTACAATTATTTACTCCTTTTCTGCTGCAAGATAGGATTAGGAGAAGAACAAAGCAGGCTCAAAACTTTAAAGGTTATAAAGAAAACTTTATTTAAACAGAACTGAAAGAAAAAAAAAGAAGGATCAGAACAAAACCTTCAGAACACTTCTCCTTCCCCACCCAACTCCTCTTTCCCACTGACAATGTACAGAGACAAAACCTGGGACTTAGGTGAGTTTATCATCTCTAAAATAGTCTTTCATCAGTTCTCTTAGGGAGAGGAGTCTCTTTTGCCCTATCATGGAGACTTCTCCACAAGAAACACTTTTCTTGTGGCTTCAATTCTCACAAAGAGCAGCCGCCCGGAAATCTGCATTTGTGAAGTTCCTCCCATCTCATGCAGCCTTCCCACAGCTGCGTTCATGGGCCATGTCATACTCATGGGGTACTATTCTAAGAATGAGCTGTTCAAAAGCAAAGGTTCTCTTCATCTATCTCTGAGATCATCTCTGAGTTCTTCTTTCCCTGGGGTCAAAGGGTCTTCATCACCCATCTCTGTCTCTCTGTTCAAACTCCTCATGAGATTACAGCTACTTCAACATTTACTTACTCCAGGACAAATTCCTTTACTCATGTTCTATAATTTGAACACTCCGTTCCCCTGTTTTTTTCCCCCGCAAATTAAAGGGGTATTCTAGTGTATCACAGTCCATCACCATGGCCTTACAAAGGAATTTCAGCCTAAGACTAAGGCATCTCCTCATTCTCCTTCCATCTGGGACTTGACTCCCTCTTTATTGACCTTGTTGTTTCTCTATGTGTCTTCACTCTGTCCTTTTCTCTCACTTGAGAGAGGATCAATGTTCTGCAAGTTTCATCTGTGCAATGAAAGAGTTACTATCTCGGTGGCCTGCAGAAGTCATGATGGCCGAAGCGGTCACAGTGATGGGGCTGTGCCAGGGTCTCGAAGCGGTCACAGTGATGGGGCTGTGCCAGGGTCTCGGGGGCTCGGCCAGAATGGCCCTGCAGCAGAGGCAGGGCCGGAGCGGCCCTGGCAAGCCGGTGCTGGAGGGGGAGAACCGGCCTGGCAGCAGGATGTTGACATCCCCTGGGGCCCAGCCCAGCCAGGACAGGGCCCGGCGGGCTCCCCAGGAAGGGCCCCGGCCCCTCGGCAGGGCCCGCTCAGCCCAGCCCGGCCGTGTGGAGGAGGCCAGGCCGGCCTGTTACCTGTTCCCAGACCGGAAGAAAAAAGAGACTTTTCCTGGGCTTGTTTGTCTTAAAATGTGAATCTCACAGAGGCGTGTTCAGCTCTTTAATTGGTTTAACAGGATATCAATATTCAAATGAGCCACTGATTGGTTTTGTCAGGCATGGAGGAAAGTGCTAGCAGCTTCTCTTAGAAAAATCATTTCTGTGGGTGGCTTCTTCCCTCCTCACCAAATATCAATCAATACAAAACCAGCACATCTTTGCAATACGCATACTTCACTGGAAGCAGGGAACCGTAGAACAAGAACTGTCACTTTGAAACTCCCTTTATTTAAAGGCAATTTAGCTTAAAGTAAGCACCAGATTTCTTATTTTCCAGAACAGCCCTCCCTTCATCCTATTAGCTTCCTCAATGAAATGTACTCCTTTCCCAAATTTCAATTGTAGCTACAAACTCCATTTCAGCCATACGCCTTGCTTTGAGGACCTGAACACAGCATAGGCTTTAGAAAACCATAGGTTTGGAGAGGACCAAGCTCCTTCCAACTTACGTGTTCTGGCAGCCAGTCAGACTGGCTGAAACAACCACTACAACTGCCTGTGATCCTGCAATTCCAGAGTTCACACCTTGGGATTTTTTTGCATTACAGAAATCACAGTGCAACTCCAGCAAAAGAAGTCTACCAACCTTCACTGTCAGCTCCCCTTTACAGAAAGCTAGATTCACTAAGGGCAGGAACCTTGATGTGACGACAGGAACTTCCAACTTGAAGCAGCTGATACATCCCTGTACCAGGCAGTCTGTGTGAGATCATTCCAATTTGGCTTAGCTTTACACCTGCTTTTTGGTGAGGGTCACAAATGGTTTCACCCAATTGTGAGCAGGAAGATTTTTCAATACTTTCATTGATGTGGACATGAAAAGAGTCCCGCCAGTTTTCCTGCAAGGAAACAGTCTGCACTAAGCTTTTCTCTCTAGTCCCCTCGTTCCAGGCAGCAGGGAACCAACACCCCAAAGGCCACAGATCAGTTTATAGGAGACTTAATCTTGGTTTATGCAGAGGCAAAAGGGGCAAAGGGCAAGACTGCACAGAAAGTGAGTCTTTCTTATCACTGAGCAGTTCTCTTCCATGCAACGAAGGGTGAATACAGACACCGGTGCACATCTCACACAGGCAGCTCTTATTCAGCAGTTATGAAACTTCCAAGAATCGGACAGAACGCTTAAAATACTTAGGAAAAGAGGTAACAAACATTTCTCGCCCCAAGTGCTGGTAGGGTACTAAGCCCTTTTGGAAGCAGGAGCATAACAAGAGGCAAGAATGTGAACCACCCCACCTTACAGCAGGGTGCATTAAGTAACAAAGCACTTCAGCCATCCTCAAAGGTGAGCCACAGGCTGCTCCTGCTGCCCGGTGACAGAAGGAATTTTGTGGAGATGGCCTGGCACCCACTGGCGATCTCTGGTATTGCTGCTTAGCACAGCTAGTTATTCAGCTTCTGTAACTGGGAAGACTACGGCATGAAACAGAGCTAACAAAAATCCCAGAGGCCCTGCAGTTGTTCCTGGACAGATATTAAACACACACCTATAAGTAAGTCACAATAATAACTGGGCAAATAAAACCAAAAGTTGCACCTGCGGGCTTCCATCCTATTGATTTCTTGGCTGCTTAACTGCAGAGGTTTGCGCTGGACTTCTCACAAATTCTCATCCAACCTCCACTGCTCCAAATGAGCAGCTGTTCTGTTCTCATTCTCTTCATTGCCCCCAAACTACCAGGATTAGATTAGAAGGAAGGACCTATCCCATTTCGATCATGTCTAGACAAAGGAAGACATACTGTTTAGTCCTTGACTGGCTGAGACCTTGGCTTTGCAGATAGTTTTAAGGATTAGAAAGTGCACAGCATTGTCAGTAAGCAGCTCTCAGGTGAGGGCAGTTTTTGACCAAGGAGTCCAATTGCTTGCAGCTGCCACAGCCACAGTGTCACACAGAGCAGCTGCTTGAGGGCTGAGGACAGGGTGAACTGGCTGTCCTAGCCTCAAAGCAAGAGACAACTCACCCTCTGCCACCAGCTGGCAGTCACTGAAAGATTCACAGAGCGTAAATTCTAAATGGCAAGTTCCTGACGCCACCGTTCTCCACATCCAAAAGTGCAAACAGGATACTCTGCCTGCTCTTTGACCCAAATCCAGGGCTTCTGCTTCAACTTCTGGAAGGGCTGGGATGCAGACACAGGGAGGATCTTGCAGGACACACAGCTGGCTCCTTGCACTACTCCACACCTCAAAAGCTCAGCAGGCCAGCACTCACCCAAAGACAACACCCCTCCATTCACACCCCTCTTTTGCCCAGTCCAAAGCCTGCCTGCACACAGTGACAGCAGGATTGCCTTAAAAACTGACACATCAGCCTCGTTTTGTGGCTTGAGTACAGACAATATACAAGTATTGGCACTTATTTTCACAGCATCTCAGAACTGAAACCAAATAAAGCCCAGCTTTATACAGTAGTAAGACTGTGATTTACTTCAGTTAAAACCCTCTGAAGACTGTGAAAGCCTCCACACCTGCTGCTCTCCAGCTCTCCAAACCCAAGGATGTCTCTTCCAGCTTTGCCCATGACACAATGCCCTGGCACTTCCAGTCAGCGCTGCAACCCCAGTGCCAAGCCCAGCTGCGGACAAATCAATGGATATGACTAAAAGAGAGGGAAACAGGAAGTCTGTAACCATCATGCTTTGCAAAACATCATAACCTTTCAGGCTGCCTTCCTCTTCCACTAGAAATCTGCTTTCTACAAGCAGAATTTCATCTTTAACCACCACCTGAAGCTACCTGAGGTCTCTCTCAACAAACACCACAGGACAGGTATTTGGTAAAAGAGATGTATATTTATTCACTTTACAAAGAGGGTGGTATTTAGTTGCAACAGCTCCATTTATAGACAAATATATTATTGTACATTATAGTGGTGAATGGCTCAAACCTTTACCTTGTTTTGCTTTTAAAAACATGTTTGCACCACTTCAGCTTCCATTAGCTGAGCAAATAGCTGTCCTTGTTCTGCCACTGAGAGATTAAAAATCCATAAGAAAGGTATACTCTGTGCTATGTATTCACAAGCATTCACCTTCTCCTTACCCTGCATCACTCCCCTCTCCCCACCCAACTCAACATGGTCTGTCCTCTGGGTTAGCATTAAACTTATATACAGCCTCCATTAAAACAAAATTAGGAGCCAGTGATAGTTCTAATGTCCTTTAAAGCACAAGAAAAGTCATTGATTTGTACATATAAAAGTCTTGAGTTCAAATTTGTTAAAAAAAAAGGGAAAAATCCATTTTAAAGTCAAGTTGGCATTTACATATTGCCAAAGTATGGCTAAGCCAATGAAAGGGGGAAGAAAAGAGTTTCAAGACACAATTTAAATATTACAAAAATATCTTTTTTTTTCTTTTTTCTGTTTCCTTTTTTAAAAAAAAAAAATCAGAAGGATGCCCACTTGCTATTGCTAACAGAAGCGTGGAAAGAAGGTATAGACCAGCTGTCTTTGATCCTTGAATATTTGAAACAAATTCAATGTAAAGCTGAACCAAGTTTCCCACACAAACAGCGGTGGCAGATTTATTTCATTTAAGATACAAATGCATGTCCACATGACAAGCATAATCTGACCAGGAGGTGGAGGAAATGTTTCTCTAAGTAAGCGCAGGGAAGGAGGGCGAGAGAAGGCTGGCACAGTTAAACATTCTGGATTCAGAAATGCAGTGCCCCACAGGTGCCTCTGCACACAGGCTGTGCAATGCTCTGCACTCCTGATATGCAAATACAGCATCTTTCAGCAACAGGATCCAGAATTAAAGAGCTTGGTGGCCCACTTGTTCAAACCGCTGAAATTACTCTTTTGTGCTGTTATTCTTCTTCACTTTCATTTTCTGGTTCCAAATCAGAATCACCATTGATTTCCTTTTCAACAGTCATGTCTTGCTCATCAGATTGCTCCTCTTTTTCTTCATCTTCATCCCAGTTTTCCTGGGGGAAAAATAAAACAGATAATAAATGTTTGGACCTTTGTCAGTCACACCATTTCTGCTACAATCAAACGGGAGATGATCTGGTCTAACTCCACTTACGTCAGAGTCTCTATCTGCAATCATCTCATCATCTGAGCCTTCCTCCTCCGACGAGTCTGCAAAGAGAAAACAGTCTCTTGGTCTGGGGAACAGGCTTTAAAATGTCATTGTGCAAACAAAGTCCAGTCCCATGTGCTGCCAAGTCTTCAAACTGTGCTATTTCCATACCAAAACTGATTCTACCTGGAGATGAGGTAACCAACATCAGTTAAGACCAGGTCACTTCCGTTACCAATACACAGGGTGAAGATGCAGTAGGAAAAAGCCAAACTGGAAGTATGCACTCACACACGTGGACATCCCCTACACTGATGTCCTGCTGACTCAAACATAGCAGTGCCTTCACTGTATCTACCTTAGCACAAGGGCAGGTAACACCAGAAATTTTAGGTTGTCAGGTAAGTTAAAGCAACACACTGAACTTCCAATTCACTGATTCCTTCATTGTGAAGCAAGGCTGAGAGGGAATTAAAGGAGATAAAAGGAAGGCAAGGAAGAATTAACTAACTACAAAATGTCTACATCATTAGCCACTGAATTTCCTGCCGAGGACATCTCACAAAACCCCTCTATCCACAGACTGGTAGATAAGCACAGGAGCATGATGAACAGCCATCAAGTGTAGACTGTCATGTGAATTCAGTAGCTGAGCTACACTTAGCACACAACACTTACCATCCTCATAGACCAGCTTTGCAGTCTGATTAACCTCAGGTACCTCCTGAACTGTTTGTGATGCTGCAACCTGAATGGAATTTGCAGATTAGCCTTAGATTAAAATAATGTATTTCAACCTTAAAAGACAATAATACTCCTAACAATGTAAACAATGAAATCTAAATTAAGGGTAGCATACATTAATTCACTTACAGTGCTGGTTTAACATCAAAGAAAGTACAAATGACAAAGTAAAATCAGAGAGGCATCTGCTCCAAAGTGGCCCCAGTGCGTCCTATTTATTCCTCTTTAAAACTCTATGGGTGAGCACACACATTTGGCAAGACAAAACAGTCCCAGTGAGCAGGGACTAACAGGATAGCCAATTAATGGACTGCTCTGAGCCTTATCAGCAACCCTGAACAGCAGCTGCATTAAAGTGCTCAGGACAGATCACAGCAGATGCAATCCCAACAGGAAGTGAAGTCTGCAAACAACACCCCTGCACATCCCATGTTAAGCAGTTGAAGCTCACCTGGGTGACAAGAATGAAGAGTCTTCCATGCAGACGGGAAAGCTTTTGTAAAGTTTTTACTCTGCTCTCCATCAACTGGTATAACATTCCCAGCTGAGGAATAAGGTCTGGCAACTTGGGAGAAGAGACAGATGAAAAAAAATGAAGCTGTTAACAAATACACCCCAACTGTTTTTGTTTTTTTAAACTACTTTTGTATATTTGGAGCAATCAATGCTGTTTCCATTATTCTAGACAGAAGGGAGAGCTGAGGGTTCACAGGAACCACCTGCAGCCTGATCAATTAACGCTTAGCCATGTTCACAAGTACCATCTACTTTGAAAGCATAGCAGTTCCTAGACTCCTTTATCTTTCCAGTCTCTGCCACATGCAGGGATGAAGAACTGTTCAGAAAGCTCTTTAAGTGGGAACTAAAACATACACCGGTGTCCAAATGCAGCCTCAGCAACGCATGCAAGTTCTGCTGCTCAGCAATCCTATAACAAAGGGCAGAAAGGACTGACACTGCCCAAACATCTTTTTCTTAACACATCAAGAGTGCTGTATCCATCACTTGTAAGGCAAGGCTGACTTCAATCCAGAAGCTACAGCATTACTTCCTACCCTGCCAACTTTGGCACACCCTTACTCTATAAATCTGGCCACGCCCAAGACAGTCTCAATATGAGCAGTAAAAGAACAAAGAAAACTTAGTTCTGTTACATCTAGTGACACAGGCTAGATTATTCTTTGGCAGTAATTTGTTCCCTCTCACAGGTGTAACATAACTTGTCTTGGTTTGACTTTGGGATGGCTATAATTATGTCAGGAATGACTGAGACAATTTGTCAGCAATGTGCGGAAGGTTCAGCAAAAGTGGTGTAAGCATAGCTCTTTATACATTGATTTGGGCACTGCCATATGCAGAGAGCAGGAGACAGATTCCTGCTCTCTGCATGTGGCAGTGCCCAAAGAAAGAAAATATGTTTATTTAAGCATTTAAATGTAGTTTTACTTAAGTACATTGGCGTGAATGAAAAATACTTACTGTGGAAAGGTAGGATGCATGTAGGGTAAAAACAGACTTCAGCCATCGAACCATTACTGAGGCACTGGAAAACAGAAATAAATTCTATGCAAGAGATACTGGCTGAGAGAAACCTATTTCACATTCTAGACGCTAAATAGTTCTATACAAAGTATTCCTCTTTAATTAGAGAGTAAGACAAATGCTCTCTACAGATGGAAATGTAAAGTTTGGCTATCCACATGAGGTATGCAAGTTATTTGTTATGAAAGGAAGACATTTCAGTGAGGGACTAAACTAGGCAAGCTCAGGGGTCTGTGCTTCTGAAATCTTTTATGGATGGTCTCAATGAATAAAAGATCAGAGCATGCTACCTTCTTCTCCACCTACAATGAGGGAATTTATATTTAGAAAAAATAAACTCAAACCCAAACCAATCTAACCCCCACAACTCAGCACAGCCCATCTCAACAAAGCTGTCCTTATGGCAACCTAACAAAATGGAGGGGGGGAAGCTGGTTCTGTTATTAAACACCACATTAAGAGATGTCTAAATACATTTGATAAGTAAACAAGCTCTACACCTGAGAGTTATTTATTGATCAGGTCCATAATGGAAACAATTGGTGTCTTCAGTTACATTCTCAGGGTTACACACTCATTTCCGGTATCCTTCTCCCTTTTTAATTTCACTTCAGCCACCCTGATAAAGCACTGTATTAAGTGTTTCAAGATCCTCTTTTCACCCTCAGTGAGGTGAGTATTTACCTCTAGATGCTACAGTTTAATTGCAGTTACTATGGAAATGTATCACATACATGGTAGGAGGGACCGTAACACATACATGTGAGAAGTTTTAGGTGAAGTGGACCGTAGCTGAGTTGTCTCTTACCTGTATGGGTTGCCCTGCAATCTCTTTGTAAGCTAAAAGGACAAAAAAAACCCCAGTCAGCAATAAGTAACAAACACAAGGAATTTAAAACCCCAACATGAGATCATTTGACAGTCCCAATACTGGGGCAGAAAGTTCTCCAGGCATTTGAATTTTGCTAGGACTAACCACTGCCAGGCTCCAGAAAACTACAGCGCTGGCTCTGCCACCCCCTACACAGGCTGGTAACTTGCAGAAGCTGGGTTTCAGTATTACAAGAAAGCTAGAACTCTTAACATGAAAAATATCCACTGAAGCTTAAACCTGGCAGGAATAAGTAGTAGGAAACCTTTTTCATCTCTGTTTATCTGCTTAGTAGAGCAGTTGTTACAGGGTGGACAAGTTGGATAAACACGTGAAGGAGGTATCAGGTAAAGGCCACTTCACACAACAAATCTCAAGCTTGGGAGAAGACAGTTCCCCAAAGGTCCAACCATCCACTGAGATTACAGAGCACTTGCACTTAGATCCCCCAACAAAGGTGCCAGGGAGGAAACACAGGATCTCATTAACAAAAGCCTAAGGAGATGCTATAAGACCAAACATTCAGTACCAGGTCATCTACGTAATTCAATTAAGATCAGTATCATAAAAAAAAAAAAAAAAAAAAAAAAAAAAAAACAAACAAAAAAACTTATTTGTGATGAGCACATTAAAATACAAAAGAAATTGAACCATTAACTTATGTAATAGAGCAGCATTCACATAACAAGAGCTACTAACCAATGTTTGGTTTAAAAAAGTAATGTCCAGTCAAGGCTAATCTTAAAAGTATTTCTGTACAAATAAAGAGTTTATTTAATATCACTGAATAAGCAATTCAGAAGACAAGCCAAATCCCTTTTAAAATTACTATGAAGTGATGTTCAAAGTTTAGTAAGTACAGCAAATGGACTTTCCAATCCTTCAAATTATTGTCCATCTTAGTAGCTGAAAAGAAGATGTAATGGTGATTGTTTGCCATGGACTAAACAAGCTTTTGCTTAATCTCTTCCCTTCCCTTTCTTTTTCCACATAATAATTTAAGATAGTAATACAAGATCTAATGCTCTTCCTAGCTTTGACTGTGACACTTGGTCCTTTGGTTAGGCTTCAGCCAAAGATAAAAAGTGTATCAGAGATAAATAAGGAAATGTTTCAGTCCTCCTACAGCACCAAACCAATTTCAAAAATAAAGAGACATATCCTGGATTTTAGAAGCTATAAGGCAAATCACACATAGTTTGTTTGACAGTAAAAGTGCAGGCTCTCTTACCTCATGCAGCAGTGGAATGACAGCATGTATAGGCATTCTGGCCACTGTGTTCTTTACTATATTTTCTTTCCTTGTATTAAGCACTTTCTGTTTAAATTAAAAAATACAATCAGAGACTAATTCAGCTTTAACTGAATATGTATAAACAATCAGCAAAATCAAAAATTCCTGCCTGTAAATCTCTTCCTACTTTAATAATTTTGTATGCTGAGGATAATGAACAAAAGATTTGCTATGAAAAGGGATTTCATTTTCCAAGTCGGGTACAATTAACAAGGGAAAGGCACTCAATAAACTCATCTAAAGCAATCTAGCATTGCCTGCAGCCCATTGGCCCCATGTTAGAAATTATGCATTACAGGTACATGAAAACTTCCCTTGATATTTTCTGTTAGACTTTCATAAATAAATGCCTTTCACCAGCATCTGTGACAAGAAATTTCTATTCAGCATCAAATTCTTAACAGTTCCCTGCTCCAGTACTATTATGTTCTCCCAGTCCAAACGCAAAGGTAAGCTTTACAAGTGAAACTTGTCATCAATTCATTTTTCAAACAGTACCTGCTTGAAAAATGTACCCTTGGGAAACTAAACACAGATTATGCTCCAGTCCAAGCTAAAGAGAACATGGCTGCATTGGTAGCATCACTTATAAAACATCTGAACTGTGACATAACAAATTTATCACAAACAAAACACCTCAAAGTTCAGGGACTGACTCAGAAAACAAGGCAGGTAACAACAGAAAATAACACCACTACTATGATTCATAATAGCACTGCCTGGAGCAGCAAATCAGCAAAAAGCAGCTGGGAGAAACAACAGGTTCTGAACTGTTCAGCCTTCCCAGCTTTCAGGAAGGCTGCCCACCATCACAGTGAACAGATTCAACAGCTCACAGTCAGCTTGCAGGACTTACATTCAAGATTTCTGCATCATTGCTTTCCAAGCCCTGAACCAGCAGCACGGCAAAGCTGTCTGTTTGGGGAAGGCCACCTGGAGTTTTGACTTTGCTCACATCAATATCCAATGCCCCAAGGCGCTGCTCAATGCTCTCCTGCAGAGGGGAAATAAGGGCAGTGCTGCGTCAGTGTGGTTTCTCACAAATACCAGCTGAAAGCAAAGTACTTAGAGCATTCCCGTTAATTCCCCTGGAAAAGAACCATTTTTTCTGTATTCTTTTAAATGCACTGACAGAAGATAGCATGAGAAAACAAAAGCAGATGAAGTTTTGGCTGAAAAGTACTAATCTATCTTGGCACAGGCAGCAACAAGCATGTGACAAAGTTCTGCAACAACCTGGCAAAACCACAGGCAAGGCACAGAAGGCTTGAATGAAGGAAATGTTTTAAGCAGGGGGAAGTCTCATACAGAAAGATGGTATCATTAACCTTTCTTCCACAGCAAACAAAGCAAATTCAACTTCACCTAAAGAAGGTACAGTGATAATTTATGATTCTAGTTTCTCCATCCTTGCTGAGTTTGAAAGAAGAAGCCCTTTACCTCTGTCTCTCCTGGTTTCCTCTTGTTTTTCTTTTTCTCCTTTCCCAAGGCTGGAGTTTTGACAGCAGTACTATGTCCTGGAATGCCAGGCACTAGAACTTTGGTGTCCGAGTTCACAACAGGTGTCTTTACCTAGTACACAGAGATAACCACATTTGTGTGAATTGCTAGTATTTTGAACTTTCTTCCAATTTAAAATACAAATTTTATTCTGACACTCAAACACATATGGTAAAACCAGCCTGACACAACCTATTTTCTTGACATAAATATTAGGCAAATCCAACATATATAAGACAATTAATAACCTCAAGAAACAGATAACTAATTTTGATAACTAACTACAACAATGGTCTTCTCTTTGGAATCACCTGTGAACCACTTTTCTTACAAGCTTTTGCTGTAACATTCACAGAACAGTTTGTATCCAACAACAAATATTTGGATGTTTGCTGGCAATAGATACCAGCTGTGCTACAGTCAGCTCCATAAACCACATGCAGATTAATTTAGCATCCACTGAAGGCAGTAACTGACCAAGATAAACAGCACAGCTTAACAGCAAAAGGCAGTCACTATTCCCTCCAATTCCCAACTCTTTTCAACTAGGTAAGGTAAGACACAGAACTCAGTTGTCTGAATTAGGCAGTGATCACAGTGACAAAGAGACACTTTAGTTTATACCAAACAAGCTAAGGTATCATCTTAAATTAATAAAAAGGAGATAGAATTTTGTATTTAACAACCAAATGCTCCCCTGATGCATAGAGAATTTAAGGCAGAATGCCACTTCCAGAAAATCAAAAATGCATTTTCTGCTACTTCCAGGATACTTCTTTAAAACACTTCTATCCAGGCCTTTTTTTTTTAAGTACCTCTGAAGTGATAAAAGTATAATCTACTACACTGAACAAAGCTACTTCCCATTTCCAAAAAGTTGATTTTCTGCACCAGTGGTGACAAAATACTATCCCCTTAGCTCACCACACTCATCACTGACCTTCTGCCTGCACGGCATGCTCAGACAGCCAAGAGAAATGCAACTTCACTGGAATTCAGCAAAAAGCGAAACCAAGATGGGTATCATCATCGCATGCCACAGAGGCAGTTCAGCCCTGCTACCCACCAGCTCCAGGACTGGGGAATCAGCACAAAACCCTGCCTGGCTGACAGAGCACCAGATCCAGTAGACAACTAAAGGGTCAGAAAAACAGCGCTGCTCACTTCACTGCTACACCAACCGTTTCAAATCTTCAAATTTTTTAAATATGTACAATGATTAAAAACTTTACAGCCTATCTCTAAACACCCAGGGATCCTGAATGAGAGAGCACAGTGCCAAGTGGCCTCAGTGCACAGTGCTGCCTTGCAAATGCCAAGCTCACATTCCCAGGTCCTTGTAAGCAGGAACACATGGAAGGCCAGATCAAGAAAGAGCAAAAAGGACTTGTCCTTCAAGGTTCCACTACACTTTATTTAGACTCTAAAACAAAGTTATCCCACTTTCACCCCAAACCATCAAAGAGGTTGTACAAACCGGACTCTAAGGGAAGGACTGATCTTAGGCAGAAAAACCCCACCAATCAGTCCTGTCTCTCAAGAACACCTGCTGAGTTACAAGAGGGCCACTGTGTGCTCTTGCACATGTCAGGACACACAGCAGCCATGAAGATCTCTTCACCCACACCTGCCTGAGTGCTATGGACATCTATAGCTACCTCTGCAGCTCTGAACAGGTCCATCCAGAAATCCAATCTCATTTTAAAAGGGCAGTGAATGCTACCTACTTCGTTTTTGAAATAAACAAGAGAAGCAAAAAAAAAAAATCACATTTCATGCCTCACCTTTGTTAGAGCAGCATCTGTTTTAAGTGACAACACTTTCTGGATATCCCGCACCAAACATATGTGGGATTCACTGGTGTTCAAAGACTGGGAGGACAGGAACAAAACCAGTTAATATATTTGACACTCACACCTGTGATTCATTATGCTACTGAAAGTTGAGAACAAATTCCAATGGTATAAATTCCAATGAACTCTTTTTTTTTGCTCTAGAATAGCAGCTCCTTTGCATATCTGCCTTTTGTTACCAGATCCCTATATGCTCCCAGGACATTTACACAGGTAAGCTGGAACTGTATTAAAACCAGTTCCAACAGCTCAATTTAGCAACAGGTGAAATGGCAAGAAACAGTCAGCAATGACATTACCCTGTACTCCAACTGAAAAAATGGAAGAATACAAATTGCCTTTCCAAACAGCTCTGGGGCAACAGTCACAGCTCCCAAAACAAGGGCAAGAAATACGTTTTGTGTTGTTATATCATTTCAAAACAGTAAAAATAAAAATAATAAACCCAAAAATTTCTCCAAGTGAAAGCAGCATGCAGTCCATATAAGAAAATCCAAACCCTCTCTGTTAAGTTTTACATACCACTTTCTCTATGATGGGCTGTAAAGTGTTTCCATACACCAGCAGCAGAGACTGTTTGTCTGTGCAAAATGCAGCTGCCAGAATAGGGACTGGTTTCGGTGTGGAGTCCCCATCATTCCCAGGTGTTGCTATCTGAATAGTACAGTTTGATGTTAAGGGTTTTTTGCAATAACTGGAAAGAAAAAAGAAATTTAAAATTCCAAGATGTTAAGCTTGAACACTTCAATACCTTGCACATCTAAGCATCTTTCATTAGCAGCAAACTCAAACATTTAACACCTTTTATGGATGGCTAAGACCATGCACAGAGACACAAACTCTGGTTAAAGCCCCACATAATACCGAAGTGCAACACGGTTCCCAGCAAGTGAGTTCTTCAAGAATGTATCTAGTAACCCAAGAAAAGAAGCACCTGGAACCTGGTTTATCAGCATATACAAGAGCTTAAAGGCAGCAGCACAACAAAACTGAACTTTGCCTTGCAGTAACCCCAGACCTTTCCCAAAGATACCCCCAAGATGAATTCTAACTTACCCATTCAAGATATGTTCAAATATATGCAACTGCCCATCTCTGCACACAACTGCTAACTTCACAGGCTAAAAGAAGGCACAGTAAGAGTTCCATTAGATCAAAGAAAAACCCTCCTGGAAATTGAGGACATTAAGAGACAGTTGTATGGCTACAATTTGAATTTTTTCAGTATTTAAGAACATTGCCCTAAATCTGAAAGGAAGATGAAGGATGTACTCACTCAGGAACATTCAGTACAAGTGTTGAAAGATTAATAAGGTAACTCACAACTGTACCTTATCAATAATACTATATTCTGAGTTACAGTTTGCACAGTAGCAGACATGTCTAGAGGCACAGCTCTGCAAAGGCGCTGACACTGTGAATATGCTTAGAGCAAAGAAACTGAGATGACTCCTCTGAGAAACTAAGTGACAGGGATACATTACAGAATACTCTCCAATACATGCAGGAAGAAGGAACTGGAAATATTGGAAAAATATGGCATTAAAATACTGCTCTGAGAAATAGGATTTAAAAGCAGGAGGAGAAAAATGTTTTAAATAATTATGGGAACAGTTTGTGAACACGTATCATATTCACACATTTTTCACAAGGCAACTACTTTGAAAGACTTGTGCTTGTTAAAACTGAGAGACTTGCAAATTACTCTGCTACTTTAACTCATTCAAGGCTAGCTCAATTCCAAATGCAGTTACACTGCCAAAACCACTTGAAATCAGAAAAAAAACAGGACTATATCCAAACCAGATTTTTCAAAATAATTTTTTGTGTTCTTCTTTGCTGCTTCTTTGATTACTAACTTGTTCTTAAAATAGGAAGCAACTCACATTTCTGCCATCACAAACAAAATTTCTGAAAAAACCCACTGAATTTGCACTTAGTAGCTTTGAAAAGGAGCATTTCAAACCACCAACTTCATAAATGCACCAGTAATAAGTATCCTTACACCCATGAACTAGCATTTAGATCTTATCTCTCCATAACAGAACCCAAATACAAACCAAGCCTCTTTCTTTACACCCCTAAAAGGAAATTGATGTGGTAAGTGAAAATTGTTGAACATACTTTTTTACTAACTATTGCTCCTACCTCTTCTTTGACTTCTGATACAGCCAGGTCAACAAAAGCTGGTTCATCTGTTACTGTGAAAGACATCACAGCATTCTTTTCTTTCCTATCTGATCTGATCTGCCTGGAAGACAAAAAGTACACATTATTTACCACAGCACAAACAGCATCCCCTGCACCAGACAAGCATTATAAAGCCTATAAATCACTAGTAAATGTGGTGGTATCTACCATATCCAAAAGCACCACACTAACATTTCAGTGTTCAGCTTAGAAAATGCTCTAACCTCCAGGAGCAAAGTAACTCTCTGAGCAAGAAAACTTTGAATAAACTTACAAGAAGCGCAAGGAACAAGGAAGTTAAATACACAGTATGTTCTGGCAAACACTAGTGACAGAAATGGCAACTGGAAGCATGCTCAGACACAGCCAAGGAAAATCTCGTCTTCACTCAACAATCAGTGAGTCGAAACCACAATTAAAGAGATCATCACTGCATTTTTCCAGAGTGCCCCTTCTGCTTTACCTTGTTTAATCACAATCCCTTGATGAGTCTATGCACAAAACTGATCACAGTCACAAATTATGAAAAGCTTACATACCACACACTCAATAATCGGTCGTGTATAGCTCCAGACAAGAAATAAAGTCCTGTAATTCCATCAAAGGGTTTACTTTCATTCATAGGTTTCACTGTGGTAAACATTAATGATGACACTGATGTAGCATGGCCTGTGAAATGCTAAGAGAAAAAACAGGATCTTTCCATGATTGTCATAAGCAGACATATGGCAAAAACCAAAACATTAGTTAACAAAGAACATTAGGAAAGATTCAAGCGTTATTAAGTCAACAAGGACAGCTCAGTGGTTTTTGACTAGAGATCAGTTTCCTTGCATTTCTATAAGTCAAGGAAGCTTTTTCCGACCTACCAGAACATTTAAAAACTTAAATGGGAAATTCACTGGGATTAAATTCACTGGGACTAAATCCATGCAAAAGAAATTACATCCACCTGTACTGCTGTTACTGTCACAAAGCACTCCCCTCTACCCCCCAATTTTACACTTCAACATTTCCAACGCTACTAATTCAATGTCATTCTCAAAATTAACAATGGTCACACGTGTGCTGACACTAAATTTGGGCAACACACCACCCCCAAGGGCCCCCCCAAAAATTGGTTCTTCAATCTACTTTTGCAAATAGTGGCTTTGGTCATTATAGAATGCAGACATACATGGTAGCTGCCATGTGCCAGCAAGCCCACAGTAACAGCACATGTGTACACACTCACCTGACAGGAGATTCAGAGACTATCCCTGTCCTGTCTGCTAGCAGGCAAGAGAACACGGCAGCATTCACGGATCAGCTAAAGCATGGCCATTTGCTCAATGTCTGAGCCCTGCTCAGGGAACAATAAGGAGTTGCTCCTATGCCTTCCAACTGTTTCAACAGCAAAACTGATAATGCCACCAGTTACACGAAGTTTAGCACCGAAACTCGAAGGCTTTGTGGAGGGACTCACGTTAAAACCCAAGCCAGCAGGAACTGATACGGTGGTGAACTGAGTTCTCCTGACAGAAGGGTGTCAGACAGGGACCCAGTTAAAAAGAACAGCATCCATCTTTCTCCTACAGCCTTGAGAAAAGATGCTGGCAGCATGCTCAGAAACAAAAATTTAACGTCCTCATTCAATTCTCAGCAGGTGGAAACCAGTTTAGGGTACCATCACAGCATAAATGTCCAGCAATCTCGAAACTGCTAATTGTATCCTCACACACACAGTGAAATGTTTTAAATGTCTGATCAGGGAATGCTAGCTAGGTAGTGTCACCAATCAAGGGCATTTTTTTTTGCATCTAGTTGAACAGAGGTACAAAACTACTTACTCTGTAGACTTCTTTGGTCTCCAAGTCCCACAGTTTTATAGTTCTACCAGCTGACAGCAGCATTTTTCCATCTGGACTGATGCATAGACAGGTGACACTGCTATTGTCGCCTTTCCACTTACTAGAATTTGGACAGAGAGTTTTTGTAAAAAAGGAGAAAGATGGAGACATAGAAAAAACAGTATTCATTAGGATAATCTCAAAACCACCATGATGGAAAATTTAAGGCAAAATTTAAAAACCAGTGATTTAAGTATTCAAGAGGTCAAAGCTATTCTGCTTCTGCACTTGGCCTTCAAATTAGTTTACAAAACAAACCCCTCAAAAATATGAAGCAGTTCAACTGAACTGTTGACTTCTTTTTTAATACGTGCTTATTCTGTTCTGAATTCGTAAGTTTTCTACTTCAAAAAACAGGGCAAGAAGAGCCATACCATTTTCAAGACTTCTCTATTCACCAAAGCATTCAAAAACGCCTTGTCAACACTAAAATTCAGAGTTTCAAAGCCTATTCAGCTACTGGCCCTCCTCCCAAGTCTCTGAATGTCACTGACAGAAATAAACTTCACCTTAATGGTCTATGGTTCAAAGCACTACCTAAAAAAGTACAAAAAAAAAAAAGCAAAAAAAAAAAAAAAAAAAAAAAAGATGCTGCCATGAAAAGTTTGAATATGCTTTAAAGAAATATTGATAATAAGTGTTTCTCACAGGATCAAACTGCAAGGAAAGCATTAACACAAACCCTTTACAGATAGGAACTAGCCTGCAACACACCACGTTTTGATTGTAAACAGCCTTTCTGGAAATCCTTCCAAGTAACTTTCACAAGCAAAACCTCTTCTGTTTTCTAAAACAGGGATCATTTACTGTATCACTTTTGATAGAAGCTGAAAATTTTACAGCCCACAAACCTGAAAAACAACACTGCACCTTACAGAGAGTATGACAAGATTTTGTATTATTTCCTAAAGACAAGGTCATGACCAAGAATTTAAACCATTTATTAAAGTAAACCAAGAAGGTATTTTCAAATGTACTAAAAAGACGAGCCTAAACTAGACTGCAAAATATAAAGCACAGCAAAAATACCTTGGTTTTCACTTTGGATACTCTTTATATATTTTTACAGGAAAGAGTTTTAAACAGGAACTCATAAAAGATATGGCCAGAATGTCTCTAGACTAGTCAAGAGTATTTAAGATATGAAAAAGCTACAGAGACAAGAAGTCATCCAGAATGTTTCAGTCTGCCTCTCTACAACACCTTGTCTTGCCTCTTCAGAGACTCTCTTCCTCAACAGCTTGAGCCTCTGCCAGAGGTTTCATGTGTGCTGCACACACCTCCTGAAGTGGTCCTGTGGAGTACTCCTACAGTAGTTAAAAAAGCCAAATGGTTTCAAAAAAGACACATGGTTTCATTTCCCTTTCTAGCAGTCCATACCTCTATAAGAATGTCTAGAAGCCTACAAATCAAATTTTAAAAAATTAATACCACTTCTCTACCCCAAGAGCAACCATCCTGATTTCTCCATGCATTACACAAATATTAATTTCCAGGTTCTGACAGGTGTTAAGGAATGCAGGCACTCTCATTTGTACATTGGGTGTGAGCAATTATTGTGGATAATTTGTTCCTTCTAGTAGGTAAAATTTTAAGAGAACTGATTTCTTCTACTCTTTCCAACTTGAGTTACCTTAGGTATGACTTGTAACACTACCACAGAAAATTTTCAGGTAAAAACCATGATGTTACATTGCTCATGTACTTTTTATCTAAATACTCTATGAACGATTTTCTGTTGCCATCTTTAAAATGAAAAAACACAATGCTTCAAATTGCATTTCATAACCACAGCCCCCTCACTCCACGGTCCCTGGTAGTCACAGGGGCAGAAGGAAACATCCAAGAGGTATGGCAGCAAAACCTCTCACTTTCCCTGAGAAAGCAGCACAGCTGGGATGCGTCTCCAGTACTTGTACATGAACACACACACTATGGGATACAAACAGGGTGAATGAGATGTCCATGGGGCACCTTCAGAGCTTTGATCTCACTGGGCTCACAGAACAGCAGGATGCCTTGCAAGACAAGGACCTTTCATAAGGCACTTCAGCAATGACAAGCCAGGAAGGCAAGAAGAAGGGCTTCTCCACAGAAAAGTGTAGCATGAATGCATGGGACTTCCCTTTTAAACAGGGAAAGTGACATAACATAAGTGCACAGAAGAATAATCCAGGAACTAAGAGGGAAGGTTATAAAATAAATCCACCTAGAAACTATCTCCAGGCACTGAAAGGTCAAAAAAGGTTTTTGAGCACATCCAGCATAGAATTATAAACGGCAAATTGTGTCTAACCAACCTGATTGCCTTAATGAGACAACTGCCTCGGTTGATGAGGAGAGACACATTTAAGCTGACTTCAGCAATGCTTTTGACAAGGTCTCACATAGTATCCTTGCAGCCATATTGGAGATACATAGCCTGAATGGATGGTCTCTAAGGAGAGTAAGATCTGACTGCATCACTGAGTTCAAACAGTTGTGGCCACTGCTATGAAGTCCAGCTGTGGCCAGTCACTGTTACTCCCTCTAAGGACATCTCAGTATGGCTTAACATCCTCCAAACTGCCCTGGTCCTCATTAATGATCTCAAACAGGACAGAATGCACATGTAACAACTTCCCACTCAATCCCAAATTAGGGAGAGCAGTTGGTATCCGAGAGGACGGGGCTGCTACTCAGCGGCATCTCAGAAGGCCTGAGAAGAAACAGGCTGTCAGAATCTCAAAGCTGAAGAGGAAAATGTCAAGTCCTGCAGGTGAGATGGAAAAATTCCAGCACAGGTTGAGGACAAAGAGCTAAGAAGTAGCTTTGCAGAAAAGAGACTTGCAGTCCTCACAGTGAAGCTGAGCATGCGCAAGCAGAGAGTCCTTGTGGCAGTGCAGTCAGCTGTGTGTGATCTGCATTAGCCAGAGTGCTGTCAGCAGCTCAAGCAACGGGACTCCTCTGCTCTGTGCAACTCTTGAAACTGCACCTGAGCACTGCGTTCAGTGGGATAGGACAACCAAGTCACTGACAGGTAGAGTAAATCCAGCAGAGAGCCATGAAGGCACCTTAGGGACAAGAGCACATAATGGAAAGGGAAAGGTGAGGGAACAGGGTGTGTTCTAACAGAATTAGAGGCTGTGTTCTAATACAGAAGGCTAGAGTGAGATTTTACAGCTATCTTCTTCTACTTTACATAGAGTCTCAACATAATGCAAGCTAAGCATGCATCTCTTTCCTAGGGATACCAAAGAGGCTACTGATGATGGGCTGCCTGCAGTGCCCATGCCAACCTTAATAAAACCAAGAGCACTGTAGTAATAACCAACAGTGGGAAAAGTCACAAAAAAACCCAATATCAACAGAAGGATCAAAGGGCCATCACACAGTAGGCTTTATTGAAGAAAGGCAACCAGGATTGTTAATAGAAATCTTGGTTTCTTCTTTAAGGTTTAGAAACAATTTGACTTTATTACAAAAGAAAATAAATGCACCAGACATTTTGTTACTCTGTGCTTAGCTCTATTTTGCTCAACAGTACTTTCAACAGTAGCAGCCTGCTCAGACAGCCAAGTGGAAGTGTCCTCACTGCACATCAGCAGCAAGCGAAACCAAGTGGGTTATCATCACAGCAAGGCCCTTTGAGCAAAGCTGGGTGCACGCAGCAGGTTTTACTGGAATGAGGTCCTCCAGTATCTGCTCAAGGATTTTCCTTCTAGAATTTAGATTTTCCAGCATTTAGTGGGACTTTTAATCTTTCAGTATCACTAAAAATTAGCATGGAGGGATCCAAACCTCTCTCAACACCGTTTCATCTAGTCTTTCCAATACAGAGAGGAAGATACCCAACTATGACAATTATGCTTTCATCCCTTAATAAAATCGCTTCTGATTTCAGAAAAATAACAGCCACAGTCACTTGTGGGCATGAAGCTTGGAAAGCAGAGCGCACCATTTCCAAAACCTGCAAGGGTGAAAACCTACAAAAGCAAGTGTAATAAAACTCAAGCAAAAAGCAGCACTACTCACCACTTTACTTTGCAGGTCTGTGTATTCCATTCCACAATGTGTTTATCATCTGAACAGCTATACAAGCAGCAGCTGTCTTGATGCCATCTCACACAGTTTACTCTACTGTCGTGACCACCATCCTACAAAAGACAACAGAGATTAAGGTTATCTGCAGTAGTCTTGACGACTGAATCTTCCCCACACCAACAATGTGAACAAGGTGGTCTTTTGAGAACTTCATTCCAATCACTGGCATCTTGAAGAGTGTGTGTGGTTTAAAGAACATACATGACAGTTATATAAATTAAAGATATTTCGTATTTTGGTACATACACGTAAGTATTTTGGCCTGGCTTATACAGCCTAGAAAAGAGGAGACATCATCTACAGCTTCCTCACACAGGGGAGCAGGCACTGATCTCTCTGGTGGATAGTGACAGAACCAAAGGGAATGGCAAGAAGCTGTATTGGGAGAGGGGGAGTTAGGGTGGACATTACGAGAAAGTTCTTCACCCACAGGGCACAGGCTCCCCAAGGAAGCAGTCACAGCCCCGAGCCTGCCAGAGTTCAAGAAGCCTTTGGATGCCCCAGGTCACTGGACACCCCATCGGTTGGTTTGATGCTGGAGCCAGGACTGGTGACTTTTCTTTCTTCATTCCTTTCTTTCTCTCTCCCTTCTCTTTTGCCCTACCCCTTATTAAAAATCCACTGCTGTGCATTTATGTTAGAAGACACCAATTTTCATGCCAAGTGTATAATTTACTGATACAACTTTGTAGATTTTGTGTAGCCCGTGCCTTTTGTCATTCCTTTTGGACCACAAGCATGTACACACCTGCATGCTCCCTTCAGTTTCACAGGGGGATGCCACCAGAGCTGGGCTTTGATTATCCCTTCCAACTGAAGATATTCTACGCTTTGATGAATTTTCTAGCACTTGGGAGCTAAAAAAAAAAATTGTCTTGCCTATTTTTATACACACAGTCAAACAAGGTTAACCATATGAAATCTGCTCCAAGGCAAGAATAGCCACAAGTGTCTTGCTGAAGTGATCTAACTGCCTCCTTCCTTAAGGCCACTCAGAGGTGAGCAGCCTTCCCTTTGTATCAGCATTCAGGAGCAGACTATCACCAGACCAGAAGACTCTTTAAGCGGTATCACTTCTCTTAATAACCAAAATCTCTGCAGTTTCAAATATAACCTTGTATTATTTATGAAAATATTTAATGGAGCCTATGTCACTGTTTGGATTGTAACAACCTGTTCAGATTACCCCAAAGGTAATGCTGCAAATGAGCTTTGAGCAAGACAAACTACATTGCAACAAGATATTCTGTACAGTAAAGATAGCTAAAAGTAACATCTCTTATTTTAACAGGAATAATTTTTTAATTCAACCTATATGTAAAAAACTCTGCTGCTGTCTTCTACGGAAAAAGAGTGTCTTCAAACAAGTAACTACACTTTCCAAGCACAGTTTTCCATATAAGAGAGTTGATATTCGTTAGTTATTGTCACTTGCACGCATAATTCTCAGAAATTACCGCTTTCTCTAAATTCATGTATGTTTATCACCTTACCTACAAGTTTAAAAGCAAAAGTATACCCAAGTATCTCAAAAGTAGTGCACAGCCATTCATATGGATTTATTTTGTTTGTTACGTAATCCACAACTAAAATTGGAGGTGCTTGGAGCTTGGAAAAGCAAAATTAAAGTCACGGTGTATCATTCAAAAAAGGTCATATGCTACGAGAGCTCAAGAGCTTCCACAAGGGAGGTAAATTTACAGAAGAGTCCATCAGTGTGACACCTCCCATGTGTTGATGAGTTCTCTGTCCTTCCCTCCCACAATGCCATGCAGGAACTGAGGATATGACAGTCCCATTGAGGATTTAACTCTCCAGTGAGGAATTTCATCATTACTGTTATTTTTAATGCAAAGTAGCAAATCCATGGACAGCATTAAGATATTGTATTAACTTAGAAACCAAGATTTTTCGGTCTAAACTGCCTGAAACCATCAATGTTTGGCAGCATGTGATGAGTGCATTACTTACTAGCTTGCTCTGTAATTCTCCTTTTACTGTGCTGTACAACAAAATGCTACCAACTGCTGTACCAATAGCCAGGATATCTAACTGCTTGTCCACTTCTCCAACTTCAGACTTCCGTTTTTTCCTCTGGGGGCCATCCTGGAAAACCAAAAGAGAGAAATCATGAAATAAATCACTCTGACTGGCTAATCTCAGTGCTAAAACAGAGGGAAGAAAAACCTTGAGAAGTTTGAGACCCAGACAGCCAGCACAAACACTGCTAAGACATGAAATGAACCCTGAAGTGTACACAATCCTAGAAGCTCATCTTGTACCTCCATGTACATGGTAACAAACCTGCTATGAGTCACTTGGAAACAGCTGGGGGAGGCCATTTTGCTACCACCCCAGCCATATGCATGTGGGAAAAAAACACATTAAAGTTCTTCACAAATTTCCTGTCCCAGAGGCAGAAGTAAAGACTATCAAATTCAGAATACATCACCTACAAAATGGAAATGCTTGATCATGATCAGTTTATTTTTTTCTCCAAAAGTAATCAAAAGAGTCCTGCAAATCTGAAGGATTCATAACGCTTCTTAAAAAGAAAGTGCTACTCCATTCCACAGAGGGAAGTGACTGGGATTCAAAGCAAAGTGCTCTGCTCAAGTCCTATTGTCGGTATCAGAGGTCCTCATAGGATCAGGCAATAAGTCCTCACTCTCTTGCTCTGCAAGTGCTATCAGCCACCTCAAGGAGGGATTTCACTTCGTGTCCCATAACCAAAAACTTGAGAATGCAGATCACTGGGAAGGGGAAAAGGAATAAAACTGCTTCTTAAACATGTGAAACTAAAATAAAGAGGGCAGAAGTACTCACCATATTTATTCTCACTGGGTTAATCACTAATTGCACACACACAAAAAAAGAAAAGAAAAACACTGTTCAAGGACATGAAAAGAAAAAAATAACTAATGCCACTGATTAGTTTTTAAATTAGACTCTGGTAGGTCTCCTTACATTTGTTACATCACAGCAAAGCACTCTCTCCAATAAAAAAAATCATACACATGCTAATGCTTCCTCTACACACCAGATCTATTTGCACTGACAAGCAGCCTGAAGAAGCCTGAGGAGATCAATAAAATGTGAGCAATCAGGCCTGTTCAAGTTCCATGTGGTGTAGCTAATCTGTTTCACAACAGACACGACAGAGTGAACACAAATAATTTCTACTCAGGTCCAGAAATATGACAATCAAGATGTGGTAGTTTTTACCACAAGTAAGATATAAAAGTTTGGTAGTGAAAGATAATTACTATGGTTCTCTGAAGCAGAACTTTCTATTCCTCATGTATTCAACAGAGCTAACATATTCTACAAGGGAAAGCGTTTTGGTTTAGGCCAAGAAATACAAAATTGCCATAAAGGTAACTTCTACATCAAAAGCAGACTCCTGAGAAAAGAGATTACAATGAGGTTTTTTTGCAAGTATTTGTTTGGACTTTATCTTTCTTGGGAAAGAAAAGTATTTATAAAATATTTAAAAAACAGATGCAAAGAAACTAATGGCAATTAATTGAAACTGCTGTCTGACAGGCAAAGACAAAGGCCACACCGTGGAGATGCAAGTACAATTCATGTGTTTTCTAGTACTTTTCAATCTCTTTAAGTAGTTTTACCAATTATCCCACACAGCCCTGCTGCAAAGTAAAACCGAACGTAATTACAAACTTTATTCTCCTCCTCTGAATAAATCTTTCAACTACATTTTTTTCACCTTCCATTTCAGTTTGCTATGGCAAATTTCCTTGGAACAACTCAAAGGCACAACAGAATTCCCAGGGTCAAGAGAAAGCAAGGGGCAGTGAAGGTTTCTCCAGGTTTTTTTCCACATGCATTTCTTTATTGACCACCCCTTATCAGCAATGAGTGGAGCACTTTGTCAGAAAGTTCTGCATGAAGAAATGCCAGTGGAAAATTCAGACACCTGTTAATGTTTGAGATTATTTGAAAAAAAACCACTCTAAGAACTTTAAAAAAAAAAATCAAACTTCCCTACCCTACATTAGATTAGTACACAGAGGGAATGACAATGCACTTAACATCCATGTGGGATTCAATGGTGGATCAAGGTCTTGAATAGAAGAGCACCCTGCTGTCATAGAAAGACAGCATGTGACAAGTATTACTTTCCTTGTCATTTGATTTCTTTTTAAGATTAATGGAAACTCAAGCTTATTTAGAAAACCTTCAACTTTGCCTGAAAAAGCACAATGTTTTTATTAGTAGACATGGTTAAAAGAATTTATTTGAAAAGGAACTGCACACATTTTTCCATAATGTTCTTCCTTCACTTGATAAGCCACTCAGACTTTCTAAACAGAAATCTGCTGCTCACATGTGAAATAAAGCACTTAGAACACTGAAATGGGGAGGAATCTAAAGGTCTTGACAGTGGATGGTGACAGAGCAATTGCAGCTTATTAGGAAGAGAGTGGAAGAAGGAGTTTTCAATGTTGGAGGTTCCCTCTTGCACAATACACCCCATGGAGCAGGAGGTGATTGATGAACACTGCACACAGGAAGCACTGACACTGGAAGCACGTGGGCAGGGAGCATCCCAGTAACGCCACCCCTGCATCAGCAACTCCAGAGCCTGCAGTTCAAACCATGGTTTCTAATATTCCCCTGTAACACATGGCCTCCATTAACATGGCAGCAGTCCAAAACATACGGAGGAGTTTAAGTGTAATTTGGCCAAACACCATTTATAGCTACCTGCTGGCAGAGTTCTACTCCTGAACACCAGATACTAGAACTGCCTAGATAGATGTCAACTCTCCAGAAACAAACAAACAAACAAAAAAAGAATAAATTAAATAACACCAGAAAAAATATATTTAATAAAATGTTTTTGGCATAACTATCCTAGTTTCAGTTCTACAACTCAGTCCAAGGAAAAAAAATCATTGACTTATAAAGGTTTTACGGCACCATTATTGCAACAAACAGTAAGTTTCCCAGCGCCACTTTAAAACAGACTAGCTTTCAAGCAGGGGATTCAATCTACTGAAATACCAGAAAGCACTGAGAGGTAGCTAAGGTGATTTTCACACAGCATTAAACCAGGTTAAATTCAAAGACCTGTGGGGCACAGGAATGTGTCTCTAGAAAAGGTTATTTTAAAAAAGTTTTAAAAGCCCCTCAGAAACTTCCTGTGCTTGACTTATAGCACCACAGCAATGCAGAGTCTCCACTTTAGTTTTATTTCATACAGGACAGATTAACCACATTTTCACATGCCACCTTCAGTGAATTTAAGAGCAAAGAACCTATCCAGCTTTGCAACTCATGAACGGATCCTTTTTACTTCAGAGTTACATGACAAAGGAACAGGTTCAGGCCATCTAAAACTGACTCTTCCCACTTCATTCTTCACTGTGTCTTTTCAAAGTTCAGGGACTAAGCTGCTCAACTGAGCAATATTGCCCTCCTTTGGGTCGATAACCTGTGCTTTAAGCATTTTGAAACAGCCTTAACAGCATTTCAAATACATTGAATTGCTGATATACTGAAACACATTTTAAAACGCACCCCTTACTTCTTACGATAAAGGGGGTGGATTTCACGTACTCAGAAAATGTATGCTCCAGCTAAAGAATCAGATAAAAAGGACAAAAAGGTCCCAGTATATACTCCAGAAATTTTCAGGTTTGGTGTTCACCTGCAGTGATGTTAACCAAAACTTGATCAAGGTGGGGAACATCCAGGTGCTCCTGATGCATGCTGTGAATTAAACTACTGAACACCTTCTTGCAGGATTCCTGGGCTCAGGAAGATGAATCACAGACAGTGTAGCAGCTTGCATGGGAGTACTTCCAAGGGTAAGGAAGTGTGGAGAGATACTGCCTTTACTGGAAAGCGAACCGAGTTCGTGCACAGCAGCTGACCTGCTCTGTAGCATCACCTTTTCAATTACGGTAAGACGTGCCATCAAGTAACATACCTCGCTACTTCAAGGAAGTCTTCTTCCACGCAGATAATATGAGAGACAAATGGTTTTCAACAGTCAGTGCTTCTGCCTAACTTTTGTTTTAAAAAAACCACAAAACTAAGCCTCCAGAGCCGCCTCCCCCAACGACACGTGAAATTCACCCCGAACAGCTCAATCCCGGGAGGCGGAGCGGCTCCCCCCGCGCCCCCCCATTCCGGGGTGCGACACACGTGAACGTACCCCAAACCTCGGGGCCACAGAGGGACGGGACGAGACAGTGCCCGAACCCCGCGGAGCCCACGGGACCCTCACGCCGCTCCCCGGGCCGGCCGGCCACATGGCGCCGGGAGGGCGGGGTGAAGCCGAGCGGGCCGCGGCCACGCGTCAGGGCTGCTCGGGTCCCCGCCATCCCCATCGCCATCCCCCCTTCACGCGCGGCCCCCCGCCGCCTCCCTGCGATCCCTCCCCTCACGCACCTTGCTGGGGGGCTGCCGCGCCCCCGCCGGGGCCCAGGCCAGGCATGTACAGGCGGCGCTAAGGTGGGCGGAGGGCACGTACTCGTGCTGCAGGCGGCTGCCGGCCGTGTCCCACACGCGCAGCCGCCCATCGGGCCCGGACGAGGCGAACAAGCGGCACCCACGGGGGGAGAAGGCGCACGGAGGGGCCGCCATGGCGCGCGCTCCCCTCGGCTCTGCCCGGCCCGCCCCGCGCGGCGCATGCACCGGCCGCGTGCTCGCTCCGCGCGCCTGCGCCGCCCGCCCCGATGACGCTCCAGGCCGTCATCGGGACGGGCGGCGCAGGCGCGAGGGGAGACGCGAGCAAACGCCAGCCGCGCCCCCTTTTCCCGCCTCCGGCTGCTACATGAGGGCCTGGCGCGCTCTGCGGCGGGCGGCCGCCTCTTCTTCCTCCTCCTCCTCGTCTTTTTCTGCCGACGGGAAGCGTCGGAGGCGGGCATGGGAGACTTCGCTATCACCCCTGGAGCGGGTGAGGCGGCTGCTGCCGCCCGAGGAAGCGGCGGCGGTGGCGCGGTGCGCGGCGGCGGCAGCGCCGCCGCCTCAGGCTCCCCCTGAGGAGAAGGAGGAGGTGGTGGCGGTGGCCGCCCCCTGTCAAGCGCTGGTTGAGGCGGCGGGTCCGCGTTCCTGCCCTTTCCGCGCCGGGGAGTTGGCGCTGGCGGAGGTGCGGAGGAAGCACAACACGACGCTGAAGCTGCTGTGCCGGCTGGCGGCGGAGGCGGTGCTGAGCAGCCCCGGCGGCGTCCTGCCCCACCGCGACATCATCGGGCAGCTGCCCGGGCAGGTGCTGCGCGCGTCGGGCGGGGCGCGGCTGCTGCTGAGGCGGCCCTCGCTGGACGAGTACGTGCTGCTCATGCCGCGGGGACCCACCATCGCCTACCCCAAGGTACCAGCTGGTGGCTGGGATGTCGTTGGCCGAATCTCACCTTTAGTTTTTCGCGGATGGTAACGTGCCGTGTTTTTCTCGCTCGCAGGATATAAGTGCTATATTAATGATGATGGATATCCACCCGGGAGACACCGTGTTGGAAACTGGCAGCGGGTCTGGTGCTCTGAGCTTGTTTCTATCAAGAGCAGGTAAGAACTTGGCTTTAGACAACAGAGAATTTATTTCTTTCCTTATCATAACTTGAGGGGTTTTTTGCTCAGATGGTTCTCATGGTTCTTACTACTTGGCTCATAAAAGCTTTGCTGCAGTCCATGTGTTCTCGTATAGTTTGCTGACTTGAATGAAAGTTACATCAGCCCAGGGACTGTGAGCCATTCTGACTGTGCTAAGAGGGCCGTAGTGTAAATGGTTACTGAAGGCCTCAAGATCACTCAGCTGGTCTTGATATGTTAGGCCCAAGTTTTAAGGTCGGCAGTTGCACCTCTGCTCTCTCTCCCTCCTTCTGTCTCCTAATGCTATTGTTTGGTTTCTTCTGATCATCTTTCTGGAGTAAACTAAAAGTGTTCGGGGTTTTCTACTTCCGCCAGGATTTTGAAGCTAGCATGGGATTATCCTCAAAGTGACCACTGCTGCTGTAGGAGCTAGAAGCTGATGAAACAGAAGATAAACATTAGTGCTTCCCTTTCCATTCAGAGAGAGGGAAAGTAAGGGTTGTTAGCTTTCCCCATCTTGCCCTACAGGCAGACCCAAAACCCAAAGAGACGGAATACCTGCTACTGGCTAAGACAAAAGCTAGCTCTTGCTAAATACAGCAACTGATTTTTCTGCCTTGGGTATTCAGCCATTTCATACAAGCACAACTGAACTTGCCAATTATTCCTCTCATTTTTCAGTCTTGTCCAATAGTTTTTTTCTAAACACTTTAATTTAGCTGTAAATGGGCCAAGTTGGCAAGATCATTTGCATTACCAGGCTGTTAGCCCTGTCCAGGGGAAGAGTGCAGTTGTGTGCCAGATCAGCTCTACTTTGAGGAGTGGGAGAAAGGTAGGAAATTGCATTGCTATTTTCAAATTTATTGAATTTAAATCGGCACCAAATACAGCCAGTTTTAGTCACAGCTGAACACACTTTGATGCTAACACAGATAAATAAATTTGGTTTGCTGTTTCCTAATGGTGGCTGCTTTTGCCACCATTAAATACACACCAGTGATACCCAACAAGGAAAACAGCTGCTACGTGGGTAAATGCTGGAATTCAAATCCAGTGGATACCTTACCAATGTTCATGGAATTATTTCCAAAATTCTTGTTGATTTAACAGATTTCATTCATGTCTTGTTATTTATTTTACATTTTCTTTTCTATTCTTTCTTTAATCATTCCCAGAAACTACTGACATGAAACAGGATAAAGTTAAGAGAGTGGTGTCTGCCATGGCTTTAAGATCTTGGAGAACTGGAAAATATGATGTATGCAAACTTGACATACTGTAGCTTCACAGTAATGAAGTTTTGCCTAGCTATTTCACCTTGTTGTTCTTATTTTTAAAAAAGCAGTTTCAAAAAGAAGGAATTAACTTTGAATGAGTGGGGGTAAGACTGACCCTCCCAGTGCAAGGAATTTTATTTTCCTGATGTTTCTAAACTGATAATCTGAAGTAACAAGGAGTTGGCATTGTGACTCTACAACTGCTTCAGGTGATCAAAGGCAACGTGCTGAAACCTTCCCTTTCTTACAAGCTGGTTCTGGCCTTTTTCTGATGCAGGGTGAGCTGGATCAAGGAGCAACTGTCGGGAAATCCATCTCTTTAGCTGAGTGGATTCAGACTGGGATCTCATAGGTGGGGGAAGGAGCCTGGGGACTTCCAGCTTCAATGGCTTAGAAGGGCACAGAACTGACCTGGGCGCTGCTGCTTCCTGCAAGCTGCCTGCACCCATTCCATAGTGGCAAGGAGAGAGAAGTGAGTGGCAGGATAGGCTTGAGGAATAGGAGTAATACAAATATGGAATAATACAGCAGTGCATTGCTGGCTGCCTGCACAGCCTGCAAATGCTTCCTTCACGAGAAACAGTGTACATTGGACTCGAGGTAAATGTCAGAATAGTAAATTTACACTTAATAATTTATTACTGTTGCAGACAGTAGCAGGAAAGTTACACAAACCTGGGTAAATCAAGGAGTACACTGGAAAACTTGTCTGTGGGGCTGAGATCAGTGAGCAGATTTCCTTAGCCTGTGAGCACTGGTGCAGTGTTCTCAGCTGGTACCTCTCATGGCTCTAGCAGAAGGATCTAGCAGGGGCCACAGATGCTCAACTTGTCTTTTGCTGCAGGAGTGGCTTCAGGAGAACATCCCAGGAAGAGTCTGTGCTACTATAACTACACTTTATTTCATCTGTGCATTGGTGATTTCTGTCTGTGAAAGAACTAACACTGCACTTTTTCTGCACGTTTGTTTTAAATGTAAAGAAAACATAGATTGTCATTGATTGTTTCATATGTGATTATTTCCTAAGGTGGAGATAGAAAGGTATACTTATGTTATAGGCTATGGGTTTTTCTTTTGTTTTGTTGTATGTTTTTTCCCCTAAGTCTTTATAACACCAGTGTAAAGTGATGAGTGGAGTATCTTCTGTTTGTTTTCAGTTGGGCCCAAAGGACGTGTTCTAAGTTATGAAATCAGAGATGATCATCATAGTTTAGCCAAGAAGAATTACAGGCACTGGCGTTCTTCATGGAAAATAGGACACATGGACCAGTGGCCAGATAACGTGGAGTTCATTCTTAAAGACATTTCAACAGCTGCTGCTGATATGAAATCTGTAGAACTTGATGCAGTGAGTGAATCCAAACAACTCCCCCATTTGAGATTTGTGTCTTTCCTCCATAAATGAAAACCTCTAGTGCTCACTCTCACAGCAGGATTCCCATATCAAGTGTAACATGAGAAATAACAATCCGGGTCTTCATCAGTGAAAGAAACATTGTAATTTTTTTGTCAGATACAAATGTTTTCAAGGTTTCAGTTACAGGTTGTCAAATGAAACTGTATTATAGAAACATTAGAATTCATTACTGCTGTCTTGTAAGCAAAGACCAACTCACTGTACTTTTGAGAAACTGATATTTTATGAGATACATATTTCAAGCATTAAATTTCGGAATATAAAACCTTATTAAATATGTAACTGTGACCACTTTGCTATCAGCTATATAGAATGCACAAAGTAACTAAACCATAATTTAGATAATGCTATGGCTTGCTCTCCTGTCGTGCTTCTTTGTATGCAGATTTTCTAGAAAGGAGTCATGCCGGGAAATAGGTTGATGTTAACCACTCTTGCCTGTAACCACTCTTCCCTGTAAAGCGGACAAACTACTTACAGCTACTTACTTACCAAATGCTTTAAACAAATAGCAATTTTTAAATGGTGCAAGCAAAGAAATACAATTCATAACATAAAAATACCATTTCAAAAATGTTTTAATTTATAGTCCTGCAGGAAGGATCAGATATTGCATATCCCATTGTTCTACAATCTGAATAGCTTCCTAGCAGAAGATGGATAAATTGCCAAAGACAGAAGTTTTTTTAATCTTGAAACTGACAGCAAGTTAGACATTGTGACCATGTCACATGCTCTTTTTAAGCATTTAAACTATTTTTTTTTTCATTTGAGAAATAGATATTCAAATATGATAGTAAATGAAGTCTTCTAAAAGTTTTTATTACTGTCAGGATTATGGGATTTAATTACTAGGAGGCTTAACTTCCTACAGACCGACTTAGTTGGTCAAGTGCTACTTGCTGTTTTATTAGAAATTCATTTGGAAGTAGAGAGGACTTCCTTTTGTGTAAGCGTGCACCTCAGGTTTTGAGAGGCAGTAGCAAAACTGGTTGATGATTGCATACTGCTGTTGTATGCATCTCTTCTCCATAACCTTTTTTCCCCCCCCAGCATTGTTGTACGTTACATTGATAGATGTACATATGTTTTGCCAGTAAACATTAACATGTCTTTCTCTTGCAGGTAGTTCTGGATATGCTGAACCCTCAGTGTGCTCTGCCTGTTGTACACCCAAGCCTGAAACACGGTGGGGTGTGTGCTGTGTACTTAGCAAAGTAAGTATTTATTTCTGGCACCTTTATTCGGGCATTACCTGGCCTTGGTACAAAACCCAAGCATCTTCTGAAATACACATCCAGCATTAATTAAATGGTTAACAAAGTTGGGGTTTTTCCCCACCTAACTTTCTTTGGGAATTGTAATCAGTATAAATTACATTGGCCACATCCTTTGGCATCTGCTTGGGTAATGTTCTCATTCTGGTCAGTGAAGTTTGGGCTTTATGGCATCCTCAAAGTAACTGCACTATTCTCCAATGCCATAGTCAGGTTGCTCCCTAAAGCTGAAGGACTCCTGTAACCTCAAAGGTAAAGAATGTGCCAAAGTCAGTAGGACTGAGATTTTGTGATTTGAGTTTTCAAAATACTACTATATGCTTTGCATTTCTTCAAAAGCATCACACAGGTTATTGACCTTTTAGACACAGTACGGAGCTGCAAGCTTCCTTTCTTGTGTGAAAGGATAATTGAGGTAACGCACAGAAGCTGGTCAGTACTCCCTGCTAAACTCAAGCATTTCAAATCAAGCCAAATGGTGGAAAATCAAGAAAATATTGAAGAGCCACCTCAAAATGAATATGAAGAAATCCATATTCTGGATAAAGCAGTTCTTAAAGAAAGCAAATACAATGGTAAGAATTTTACTGCTGATCAGATACCTTATTACTGCACTTTGATAATCCAGTGTAGGAAGAGGCAGAGTTGTGTCTTAGGTCAGCTGAGGAAAGGCAAGGTTTTGGACAGCCTAGACCTTGTCACATTTTAAAAAGACTATTAATTTAATATCTTATAAAAAAATCTGGGCTAAACAGAAAATAAATTTTAATCTGTAATAAAGAATGACTGCCCTTCTACTATTGTTTTCGAGATTTTGGTTTTTAAGAAAATTCAGTTCTTTATACTCATCCCTTAGCTGCTTTAGAGGACTCTGATGGCCTTAAGAATTCCTAAGGAGAAACAGTGGGCCAGTGTGCTCTGTTTTAAAATTACGCTGTTCTGGCAAATCCAAAAATGCTGCCATATATATATGTATATGACAGATGTAAATATATATACAGTATAGATCTGCAAAAATCAAAGAGTTCTGAATATATTGATAGGTGACAACAAAAAAAAAGAAAACACGTCAGGGAAAATATTAAATGCACATTATCTACTCTAGTCTGCATGTAGGTCTTTAAACTTGTGGGAACAAAGTAAAAAAAAAATGTCTTTCTCACAGAATCAGTCAGTGATGCTGCTGAAACAAACCGCTCTGTGCCTTACATTGCCCGACCATCCCACTGGCAGGAAGCTCATTCAGGTGAGATACTTGGAAAAAGTTGATCTTAAACATTTAGTGGTATTTTTATTTCAAATAAACCTATCTTTTTTTTTTTTTTTTTTAATACTAGTATTTGGTATGTTCCTATATCATGAAATCATAAAACTTCCAATAATAAAATAATCATTGTATATTGAAATACTAAAGCAGTAACTTTTGTTTTTTAATTAGCATTCCTTACCAAGCTGAGAAAGTTTCGACCACAGCTATCTTGATGCTGCTGCCACCTCCTTAGCTGCTAACTTGAATATTGTATCAGAATAAAATAAAAAATAACAATAATTTTGCAAGTTGTGTAACTTTTAAGTAATGACTGCTCTAATTTCTACCTCACATCAAGTTTGAAACACCAACTGTTATCCCACTATGTAAATGAAAAAATTTGAAGTGAATCGTCACGTCTGGTGTTGTGATGCAGCCCAGATTGTTCTGCAAATCACAGTATCTGTTTCTGTCTTACCAGCTGTATTTCATTCTCCATTGCTTGTAAACCAGTCCATGGATTTATCTTGATGCAGGGTGCTACATAGTTGCCTTTTGCTGGACAGGCTCTGGCAGTCTACCAGAAATAAAAGAAAAAAAAAAATAGTAAGAAAGTAAGGGATCAAAGGCTGCCCTTTGAAATGAATACGTTGCTGGCTTCCAACTAGTGACTCTAAGTTTCTTAAAGAAACTAAGTTCTTAAAGCATAACTTTAGGAGATACTAAAATTCACTGATTGTGATCACTTGATAAAGCTGTGTTTATTTCAAAATCAAAACAGTTGTTGACAGGCACAGCTGTGGTTCCCTTCCACCACTCATGCTGCAAGTTGCCTGGTTATTTGTGAACTTCATTTCATATAAAGTATTCTCAAAAGGTTGGAGGAAACACCTTTTTCTGACCCTTGTCAGAGATGAGAAGTAAAATCTCTCAAGTAAAAACAGACCTAAGTAATTTTGCGTCATATCTGAGCAAGTGGTGATGATAGACACATTAAATGATTAAGTTATGTTTTGTAAACACCTGACTTGCTTTGTATCTCAGGAAATATTCAAAAGCCAATTTTTTCAAAGTTGGGGGATCTCTTGAGAATCACATTTGTACTAAAACTGTCAAAACCAGTAACAATCTTACTGTAATAGTGAAAATTTGGATATTTGTGAGAACACATGCAAATAAAATATACAAAGCTATAAATAACTACCTTTGTATTAGGTAAGTATACTAGGAACTCTGCACTGGTTAAGTACACAAGAGTATCTTTGCAGGGCTGAGGCCTTATCCAGATGCATCAGGAAGTTTGCATCTCATTTAATAACTTTTAATAATAAATTTAATAATGGGTTTGCCCCACAACTGCTGTATGTAATGGAGGCCCCTAATGCAAAGGCTGAGGATGCTCCTGTGAGTAGATTAATGGGCAGAGATTCAATCATGTAAACAATTTTCATATAAACTCTTGGTTTTTACTCATATACCAGTATTAAAACAGTCTAGTATAAATTGTCAACAAATGCTATACACTTAGAGGAAAATGGGAATTGTGATTTAACCTATGTCCAGACTGATACCACAACTGAGCATCCTGCCCTTTTTCAAAACATGCTCTCAGCAAGAGCACTTGAACTCACTTTATACACACCAGTATTTTTGTTGTTCCAGCCAATCATAAGCATTTAAAACAGGACTCTCATTTATAACGCAAGAAAAGTAATAAATGCCTAAATAGACTAGAATGCAACCCAAAATCTAGTGTAGCAGATGAAAGTAATATGAAGAGACTCAATGTAAAGCAGTTGGTACTTCCAGGAAGTCAAGATACGATATGCGAAAACGAAAATGAATCTGTGAGGGTAAAAGCACAGTTCTGCCAAGGTAACCACATGCGTCATAGGGAGGGATAGAGCAGGGGCAAGCTTGGCCCCTGTTGCCTAAACTAATGGAAAATTATTCACAATATTAAACCGTACCTTGGGCTTTATAAGAAGGAGAGTCGATGAGCATTTTATTAGTTGAAAAGATGTCCTTTGATTTCTGGGCTGAATGTAGTTCTGTCATCTCCAAAGTGTCAGTAGATGAGGAGGAAGATGATAATCCAAGCCGTACAAATCTGCCTTTCTTACCGCAGAGCAGGCAGTCCGTAGGAGTAGCACTGGGTCCTCGGGGCAGCTGTGCTCCATCATCGTAATTCCTCAGAGCTCCACTGTGGTGCACAGAGCGCTCTCGCTGCCAGATGTAATGTGTTGGAGCGATGGCCATCACCTATGGGAACAGCCATGGCACCAGGAAGAGTAAAAATAATGGGAAAACATACGGCTGAAAACAAGAGATCCAGTTAGTGTATGGCAGGGAATTACAGTAGCTGATAATGGGCACTATCTCTATCTGTCTCGCTGTCCCACTGGGAAGTTTGCTCCTTTCGGCAGGAGTAAGTAATCCTGATGCCAGACAGGTGTGGAAACATCCCAGCTTCCAGGCCTGTACGTTCACGTGAGTCATCACAAACACCAGCTCATGCTTGGGCTGTTGGACACAAGATGGTGTCTTTGTCCAGCTGCTAAACATCAACTGAGTGTTCCTCATCACTGAAATAACAACGGTGGGAGGCTGGGAGGGTGTGCAAGGAAAAGCTCCCTTGCTCCTTGTGCTTTTCCTATAGCATCTAATCCCATCCCCAGGAATGGGCCTCTAGAGTAAAAGATTTGCTTTTCCACCATCTGGAAGTAAACATGTACTTAGAGCATGACAAGGGTTTTTCCAGATACATGCTTCACCTTGAAAGGGAAGAATATATATTTTCCTTATAAATTGTTAAGCACACAGAATTATTTCTAAAGTGGATGTAAAACGAAGGTAGATTTTAAATAAAAGATATTTGCATGAAGCAGATTCTAGCCAATAGAAACTTCACTTTTAACAGTAGTGCAATATAAAATACTCTAGTTTGCTTAAAAAACAGTTTCAAACTATGTATTTTACATGGAGAAGGAAAAAATATCATGGAGGATAAATGGGTCATTACATTTTAGCAGCATCTTTTCTTTCCCATGTATTGTCTGTTTACTTTAAAGAAGAAACTGCAGAGCTAATTTTCTAGCTGGTGTTAATGGTTGTGATTTCAGCATCTACAATATGAAATCTCCTTCCCTACCTCTTCACAGCAGCGTCTGCTTACAATAGCCCTGTAGTCAATTCTACTCCACAGCTGATCTCTTAACTTCAAGAAATCAGGAAAGAGCTTTCTCCAGGCTTTGCCCAAAGCCCATGGGAAAATGTCATACTTGGCTTCTTCATTGTCTTCTTCAACTGTGTTTGCCAGATACCTTCAAATAGATATATGTTTATGTTTGTAAATATTACTCAATCTTAAACCACTATATTTAGAATGATTTCTAACATAAAATAACAGACATACTGCAGTGGTTCTTTTTTCTAGTATTGTGAGGAAAAAACACTAACAAAGTGTACAGCCTTCTCTCTGAAATAGAGTATTTTCTTAATTAGTTCCATAGGCATTCTTTGGGTAAAAAAAAAAAACCC
Source organism: Cettia cetti (assembly GCA_013401135.1). Lineage (NCBI taxonomy): Eukaryota > Metazoa > Chordata > Aves > Passeriformes > Sylviidae > Cettia > Cettia cetti. The sequence continues at coordinate 4,230 of VZUI01036387.1, read as the reverse complement.
AAGCTTTTATAAAAATTGTTTTACCCTAGATTTTCCTAAATTAGTAGATCAGCAAGAACTAACACATCCTGACGTCCTTCTCCAAGCTGGCAAGAAACCCTTGAACTAGAATGAACAGTTTCTCATTGATTCTTTAAATTCTTTAAATAAGGCTTGAAACTATCCTGTGAAATCGTAAACTTAACATTTTTTACTTTATGGATTTTAGCTATTCTTGGAAAATTGCATTGCTCATATTAAATTAGGAAGAAAACAGCTAAATACAGGTCTACCTTCAGTTATAAATGAAAAACCTAAATTACTTTTTTAATGTCTCTGTTCTTCCCTTTGTTCACCATCTGTTACTTATAGTTTTTGATTGTCTTCTCAGATAACAGGAAAATGTTTACTTCCTCTGGATCTACCTGATACTAAACTCCTGTAAATCACACTTGAAAAAGTTAGCACTTACAGTCTCCTCCCCAGTTTTCTCACTTGCTCCTGACCCCAGTATTCTCTCTAGTCCCAGTCTCACCACGCCCTTTGTCCCCTTCTAATCTTTTCACTGTTCTGGCCTGGCTTTTCCCCCTTCAGTAGAGTCGGAGTGCTCCCTCCTCCGTGCTCTGTGGATGTCACCCACAGTACAGTGACAGTAGAAGGAACAGCCACCTTTGTCCCTGCACTAGTGTGTAAATCTGAGTATCTGAGAAGTGATGTTACCAAAAAAGATGACCTGAACGCCATAACACTCTGAAAGAAAATGCAGAACCCTCTGCAGGTATAGCCAAATATAGAAGGTTATGTAGGCCTGGTAAAGATGGATTACTGATTCCACCACTGTTTCAAAGTATAGGCATTTTACAGCTGTTCAAAAAAGTTCTCAGAAATTCTTTAGCAATGTTTTTACAGATGATCTAAATCATGTTGACAGAAACCTTAATAACAAGTTACTCCTGAGATGCCTGTCACGGTGACATTTTTTGGTACAAATGCCTGGCAAAGAGATGAAGTAGGGTTTTATATGAGCACCTGTGAGTCATGTATATGTAGCTGTGTATTGTCCTGCATAGATTCCTTATAATGCTTTAAAAAGCTCCCAGATTCAGTTTGGTAGGCAGAATGCCACTGTGTGTATCAATATACCAATGCAAGCAAGCCCTGTCTGCTGCTCAAGCTTGTTCCATCTCAGGAAGAATGGTGAATTTGCACTATTTATGTACAGTATGTAGATTATCATAGAATGACAGAATGGTTTGTGTTGGAAGGGACTTTAAAGACCACTTAGTTCCAGCCCCCCTGCCATCCCCTAGGGATGCCACCCCTTAGATCAGGTTGTTTTTATACTGCCTCAAGGAGGTCTCATCACATATTATAATTATCAGTGTCGTAAAGAAATAATGCAAAGTTTATCCTAATAAAACCAGATAATTTTAAAGTACTTACAGAGCCACAAAGAAATTGATTCTGGTATGTTCACTTGGTGTGAAGTTAGCTCTCTTGAAATAAACGAAAGTCATTGCCAAGAGATACTGTTTTAAAATGTAAAATGAAGTATCAATGTGTTATTTAGGTACAGTATTTCCTAAACTGATTCACACATCTTGCACCAAGATATTTTCATCATTTTTAATGAGGAAAACATGAATTAAGTTCCTTGAAACTTCCATGTGAAACCATTAGAAAGATGATGCTCTGTATTTGCATGAAAGTATCAAATAATTAAGGGCAGATTTCTCACTCAATGTACATTTATTAACTAAGAAGGGAATACACTTACCTTGTCTGCAATTTCACAGCAACAGTCCATCCAAAGGAAGTCTTGGATTAGATCGTCATCTGTAACAAGAGAAAGCTGTAGCATTTCAAGCACCAAAACTGTTTATGTTAGAAGGTATTTATAAATAAATAACAGATGATCTTTCATTAAACCAAATAAAAGAAGAAAAGCTAGACCCATCAGTAGGGAACAGAGAAATTGAGGGAGGAGGAGAGGTCAGGTGTGAAAAAAGCTTACACAACAGAAGAAAACAAACTACCAGAAAGGCAAGGTGGAAAATCTGGTGGCTGCATTTCACCCATTCTCAGTAACAGCAGGTAAAAGTGAAAAATGACCAGTATTTTTTTCTATTTGCATAGTTTCTTCCTGCATTACATGCTTCCAGGTGATAGCACACAGTTATTTCAGAGGAACTACGAACTGCTGAGATCCTGCACCTTGATTACCTGGCAGCTTTTACAGGGCAATACTTGCTTTTTTTTTGGTCAGCGCTTCATTGTCCGTGACCACGTACCGTAATTACCACGAACTCTCTCTCTTTCACTTCTGTATTTAAGGGTCAAATAAAAACCAGCTGTAGTCTTCCACTATTACTTAATGTCTTTGCTAAATCAAATAAATACAAAACTTTATATGAAAGAGACACAAATAAAGAAGAGATGCTCCAGCTCCTAAGATCAACTTCCCATTCCACTTCTCCCTCAAGAAGTTTATTCCCACAATAAATAACACGTTTCAGAGACAAGGAGTCCTTTTTTAAGCCTTGTGTAAAACAAGATGCACATTGTTTTACATGTATTTGTTGAAATATAAAATAGGAAGGAAAATGATCATAAAATAAAAAGTAGCAAACCACCTTGGTTTCATTTGTAATTTAAAAAATACATTTTTCATCAGTTTGGTAGCCCTTGTATTTTTAACTTAAGCATTACATATTTATAAACCAAAATATAACAACAAAGCGTTTTGATAACGATTGCCATTAGTTTTGATATAAAAAGCACTCTCAAAATTACTGAGCTTAGAAAACATTACATTCAGTCAATTCATTCATATCTCACATTATTAACCTACCAAATAATTTAAAGAAAGCTGTCATTTCCTGACGCTGAATAACTAGACATGGTCCCTTTGAACATTTATATTTCTGACTAGGAACTCCTTTTTCACAATTTTCTTGATGGTCTTTAAAAGCAGGTCGTTTTAGTCTAGTAAGTTTTTTTTGCTGATGTGATCTGGATGCACTGGATTTTACATGGACAGTGACAGTGGGAGGTGTCTGACACACCAGATTGTGTTTCATTTCATTAAGCAAAGGTTCCTGTTAAAGAAATAAGAAGAAATTAACTACAAAGATAGTCAGTTTCAGCACTAGTACATTTCTTTTGTTCACAGGAAATGTTTCGATAGAGCTTGTATGTTAGATGAAGAAATAATTTTATCAGTACTGATTATCTAAGTCTTGTGCCCTAAGACAGCTACATAGAGTTCTTTGATTTAGTTCTAATTTTATAAAGCTTTCCTTTTCCCTAGTCGAAGGAGCCTTCAATTTTGCTTTTTCCAGTCAATTTTGTTAAATGGGAAAAGAGTCTTTCCAGGAAAAGTTGCTGTTCGTCAAGTACTTGTAGCTCCACACAGTTAGGTCTACCAAAAACCCCTGTGTTCTTCCCCTCCAATTTATGATTGTGGGTTTTTTTTAAGGAATATTAATAGAATTAACGCAGTAGAACTGTGATTGAGGCATGCAACGCTAAAATCAAGTCTTGAACTCCTAATTGTCTTTGGGAATTAAACTTATCCCTCAAGCTGGACATACCCTGAAGGCACAACCAAGGAAACATACCTGAGGTGTTGTAATCTCAAAATTTAAGGGGATACCAAATGGAGAGCGAGGAAGGGTATTTTGGGCGGAATTTAATGTATTTACGCCTTCAGTAGGTCTCTCGGCAGGGGGCTGTTGGAGGCTGGCTCACAGCAGCCTACCTGGCTCCCCAGCTCTTGGGGGGCAGCCTCATGAACACGAGGAGCCCTGAGCAGAGGCTGCGGTTTCGGATCCCTCACGCCGAAGCCCAAAGCCGCCCGCCCGTGCCCTCCCCGCTCCCTCAGCGGCCGCCCCCTCACGCCTCCGCACCTCGAGTGGCGCCTCTCGCAGCCAATCAGCGTGCGCGGGGCAGCCTGCCAGCCAATCGGGCGGCGGGGCGCTCTCTCCTCCCGCCCCCCCGTTGCCGCCCAGGGCGCGGTAGCCAATGGGAGCGGGGCACGGCGGGCGCGGGCATGGCGGTGCCGCCGCTGGTCTCTCTCCCCGCCATGAGCCAGTCTCAGGCTGGCTGAGACTGGCTCATTCTCAGCTGCCTCAAAAAAAAAAAAACCTCTCAGCACTGCAAAGCCAGCCTTCCTTCCTTCCTTCCTTCCTGCCTTCCTGCCTTCCTGCCTTCCTGCCTTCCTGCCTTCCTGCCTTCCTGCCTTCCTGCCTT
>VZUI01036386.1:0-103243 GCA_013401135.1 Cettia cetti | reverse complement strand
GAAAGGAAAGGAAAGGAAAGGAAAGGAAAGGAAAGGAAAGGAAAGGAAAGGAAAGGAAAGGAAAGGAAAGGAAAGGAAGAAAGAAAGAATCTACCTCACAGAGCTGTAGGTGTTCTTGTGACAGGTGAAGGCAATAATGTGATCTTTGTCTACACACATTCCAGAGATAATACACTCTGATTTTCATTTCTGAAGGGGAAATTTTGATGACTCTCCTCTTTTGTATGAAAAGAAGTCATGATCTGTCCTAACTTGATGATATTTAAGATGAGTTTTTACCTTTAATGATGCAGAGATAATTTTTCCTGGACCAAAGAAGGATGTAATCTGGCAGGGTGTCAGCTGCTTGGCAAACATTGCCCATTCTGGTGTTACTTCCCTGAAATACTCCAGAAAGCAGTGAAAAGGAGATGAACGTTGCCATTCATCTCCACACACAGCCAGCACTGTGAAGCAAACATTGACCCCTGACTTTGTGACAGCTGAGGGGACCTTGCTTCAGAGAATGCTGGACACTCCTGCTCTGCCATCTGGCTCCAGCTCTTCAGCTTCCCCAGGCATCAGCACTTCTGGGACCTGCTCTTGAGGCAGCTGGTTTCAGCCACAATACTCCCTTTGCTGCAAAGAACAATGAAAAATCCCCCAGTTTGCTTTCTGAACATGCTGTACCAGAATAATAAGAAAGCTGGCTGGCCCCCAAGGCTGGCAAACATCCCTGCCACCTCCACCCAGGCGCCCTTCACACTTCATCCTTCTGATCCCAAAGGCAGTAGCAGAGGAAAGAGCAGCTGGAGACTCCAGCATATTTACTCCCACAGGCACCTCACTCACCTCCTGTCTTGTTTGGGATCTATGTGTGTTCTGGTGACTTGGTAGAGGCTGAAGGAACATTAAACCTGCTATTTTAACTCTTCTAAGCCACCAGAGTCAAAGGGCCCTGAGCTCTTCAGCAAATGCTTGGCTAGAGCATCGCCTCCAGAAAGACCTCTAGGTTTAAACCTACAACCCCAACACAAACACATCCACATGGATCTGTTATGTCAGCCAGTGGCTCATTTCCAGAGCTCATTGCTCTTACTCTTAACAATTTATTCTCCACTCTCCCATGGCAGTGGCCTGGTTTTGCTTCCAGCATTTGGTTTCCCTTCTCATTTCTGTGCTGGAGTGAAGAGCCTTGCTGGAGTGACTAGCTCCCCTCTCCTCTCCCTCAGCCCTTTGATAGCGTTTGTGCCACAGCATTGCACTGAAATACATTTCTGGTTTTTGTGAACATTGGCCTTTCATTGCATTTCTTGCTTTTCTGCAGCTTGAGGAATTATTGACATGGTCTGCTGTTCTTCACCTGTACAGCAGTGCAGCTAAGCATGGAATAGATCCCAAATTCCAAGGCAGTTCAATGAACGAGTCAATACAACAGGACTGATGTTCTTTAAACGTGCAGAATCAGGTCCTTTGCTTTTCAAAGAAAAGCATGCAGAATCAGGTCCTATTACTCCATCAGAGGAGCAATATATCAGACAAATTTAAAGTCTATAAACACTTGTGTCTATTCTTAGCAGGGCACTGAAAGTGCTGTCTTCACTGCACTGTTAGCAGACTGGCTCTTCCCAAAATGCTAAGTGGAAAATGGAAAAAGAAGAACAGAAAGGCAGGCAGACATACAAAATCCTGGTAAACCCACTTTTAAGACCATATGACTTGCATAAATAAGCCCAGATTAAGCTCTGAGTTAAATGCTGTAGAAACTGATTTTGTGAGAACGATAGGCCAGAGTTCAGCTTTTCCTCCATCATTTATAATTTTGCTGTGCCTCAGGAAAAACAGGTTCCCAGTATTGTTATTTTAAAAATGCAAATACTTGCTCTTGTGACCAGTAGACAATTTTTAGAAGAGTCTTAAGTACATACATTTGAAATGTTCTTCATTGTACAGGAAGTTTTGAACATAGGAAGTTGTTTTTTTTTGTTTATATGTTTGGTTTTGTTTTTTAAAGTGTGCTAATTCATGTTCTAAGTGGAAAGAAGGAAATGTTGCCCTTGAAAAGACAAGTCTTTTTTTCATTATTGAAAGTGCAGGGCAGTCATTCAGCCTTTGAGGTCTGAGATTGCTGAGAGATGTTTTAAGAACTATTCTGAATGTTTAAGAGATTACACTGTTAGTTTTCTAGAGCACTTGATAAGTTTCTCTAGTGTGAACAAGTTGTAATCCCTTTCATTCTCCTCTTCGAGTGTGTTTATATTAGCAGGATCTGTCTCAGTCTGCTATTCTGCAACAAATGGGATTAACAGGCTGTCTGCCCCTGCTGTATCTCAGCTAGGGTGCAGAAATGTGCATTTCTCTTCCCCTCATGAGCACATTTGTGTGTGTTTGGTGCACAGCAAGAGCATGAGTGAAAGACTGCTGATGGATGTGCAGCTGTGTCCCTCCTCTGTCCTCCTCAAATCCTCAGGAGACTTTTTAGGAGCAAAAAAACTGCTTAGCAATGTTTGGACCTTCTCTGAATGTTTTAGGGACTGACTTATCTCAGCAGTGGTTATTTCCCTTGTTCCGATCAGTTTTATTTGATTTCCCAAAGTAGGTCACCTCAGAGTTTGTGCTGTTGCACATCTCCTTCAAAAGTTGCGTTTGTTTAATATCTGTTGTTAGGATTTAGTGTATTTTGGCTGTGGGAGAGGAAACAGCAGATGATTACAGACTTTCAGGGACAGATTTGCAAGGCAACTTGTCTACGAACTAAAGAAAGTTTGGGATTATTTTTCTTGCCCTGGTTTTCACTCCCACTCAGTGTATAATACATCAACCTTGATAGAAAGGATCATTGCCTTTACAGCTCATAAGACTGCTCTAGAGAAAGTATTGGGGTTTTAAAGTTTTGTGGGTTTTGTATTCTTGTTTTGTTGTTTTTGTTTTTGTTTTTGTTTTTATGGACAGATTGGGCATTCACTTAATTTTAGGGGAAGGAAGGAATCCTAGTTCCTCTTGCATGCTACTCATATAGCTACACAGCAGATGCAATCCATACTGTGCTCTGCTTTCAGAATATCAGGACAATGGCAAGGAAAATGCATGTACTCACAAGTGCATTGATCCACAAGAAAGGTAAGATGACATTGTTAAAAAGCTGTATCTTTCCCTTGAGCATTTCATTTTTGAGAACTTCCACCCATGAGCATAGGAGGTTAGAAAAGAAAGCAGTGGGAATGAAAACCACATTGAATTAATACATTGGCAACACAACACACATCGCCGAGGCAACTCAAAATTCAGCAGACATTTATCTTTTACTTTGTTCTCTGCATTCCATACAGAGGTTTTCACCCAGATTCCAATCTGCTGGAATAAAAATGCGAGCACATGTGAGGTAAGAACGCTCAGTTTCCCTCTTCGTGCTGATTTCCCCACCCAAACACCTGTTTTTCCTGGCGGGGCCACGCAGGGATTTCCTGGAATCACAGTTGGAAGGGTCTCAGTGGAGCGTGCGTGCAGAGCCGCTTCCTGTGCCTGCAGGCTCCTCGCATGGGCTGCCCACCCACACAGCCACGAAAGCAGAAGAAGTGTGAAAACAGACAGAAATGGTGAAGCAGCTACTCAGTGACACAATGGGAAATGTTGTATGGAGTATGGCTCACTTCTAAATAAGCACAGCCAGGAGCTGCTGGGTTGTGTGAAAGTGTGCGAGTGCCTGAATCATCCATGTGGGACTGATGGAGGGCACCCCTTCCTAATGGGAATGTTTCTAGCAGTGGAACTCATTTCAGAATATTTGGGATAATTCTGTCCCTGAAATTTTGGGGGGATTTAATTTAAATCTGCTATTTGGACCCACAATACCAGATATAACTCTGATATATATTACATATGTTTTTAACTTTACTACCTCATTGTGATTAATCAAGTCTATTCATTTCTAAATAAGATTCCTTGCCAGTAACTTTTTTTTCCCCCAGCCAATATCAGACTCCAGTAAGTTAGTTGGACTGTTTATATCCTCATGGCTCCTAAATATATCTGTTCCTGCATTACCCCCTGTTGTAGGTTAAAATGTAAGATGTGCCCACAGTGTGTATTCTATCACCACCTTATGAGCTGTTGAAACCAGGTGGGGCAGTGTTTCCCTTATCTGCTGCTAATGGCTCATCAGTGCCTTGCCACATGACTCACAGATAACGCCCCCGGGAGCTATCTCTGTTTAATGGGCCATCAAGGACCCATTACAGGACTCATAGAATGATATCAGCCCATTGTGAGGTGCTCCTCCCAGGGGGAGGAGCCAAGCATTCCCACATGGATATAATTCAGGGTTTTGAACAGCACAGTAGGCCTTTTTCCCCACTGGATTCCCAGAGGACAAGAGCTACCAGACCTTCTCTTCAGGATCACTGCTTCGACAAGACCATCTCATCTGGACTGCTACTACCACCCTAAATAACAGGGTGTCAGGTTGTATTCTGACTCTGTCAGTAGTTTGTACTATTGAATTTATTTTACTTTATTGTACTTCTTTTCTTTTCCTCTTATTAAATTGTACTTCTGGCTTGGAGTCTCTCACTGGTTTTGCTTTCAAACCAGCACACCCCCTAATAGTGTGTTTTAATTGTTTCTGAGAATCTGATCTTTTGGTTCATGACTATGGCTTTGTGTGGAGCCAGTCCAGTATGGTTTTGCCCAAACGGAAGGCATCCATTTGGCATTCTTCTAATTCCCATAAGGAATGGATCCATGGAAGGATCAAAATATTTGGAAAGCCTTTAAAAGGAAAGCAAATCCTGCAGTGGAGAACATCCCCTGCTCTAGTACCACAGCCCTGAGCATTTTCTGAGTCTTATTTTGTAGAAAATATTAACTTTCTGCTGGCACTGGCAGCCTGAGAAAGTGTCTAAAAACTGTCTTCTAATGTTGCTATAGTGATTGGTGGTGTTTCACTGGGGTTGTGCTGAGATCCAGCAGTTGAACACAGGGTTGGCTGCATGGCTGGGCTGCCTTTGATGCTGTGTTCAGAGACAGGGTTTTTACTCTGCTGAGGAGGAGAGAGGTCTGTGAGACTGATCACACCCACACCTCAGCAACAGGCTTTGCCAAGAGGTGGTGGACTTTAAGCCAGAGACAAGGCCATGAGATGAATCAGTCTGAGGCAAACGTCAAGAAGCAGCAGCAGAGCTCAGTCTCCTCCCAGCTGGCAGTGGTGCTTGCTTTGAGAGTGTTTTGTATGGCCTTTCCTCAAGTGTTGGAAGCAATTATCTCTAATAATTACCCAGTAAAATAATAGTGTAGCTGTAATTTAATGTGATTGCCTTTTGTACTGTGTCTGCTTCTCATCTGTTGCCAGACTGGATGTGAATTGAGGTTGCCCAGAACAAAATAGTAACACACAGATGGAATCGTACCAGCTATATTGATTCTGTTTTCCTGCCAGCTCTCAGGAGATTTTATTTTCTGAATATTATCCTATTTCTATTTAGATGTGAAAACCCTTGCAATTACACCATTAGAAGCAACATAAAACACTTTCAGGTATGTTTACAGGATGATTTTTCAACTTGTGGACTAAGAAATCCTGTTCTTTTCTCAGGTCCTGTACAATTTTTTTTCAAAATGAGACACATTTTACAATTTTAACCTATACATAATCGTTGTTTTGGTAAGTATTGGAAAGGGTTGAAGAGAAAGAATATTTTTATATGTTAGTGTTTATGCAAAAGACCTGGTGGATACTGATAGAGGTTTCCAACCTCCAGGCAAATAGGCTTTGTAACTGAGGACACACAGGGGTCAGTGGGACTGCCTCAACAAGGCATTTACAGAATCTAGACCTCAATGTTCTGCAAAGTCACCACAAGGGTCAGCATAGACAGTCTCTGAGTTGCTAATGAAATAGCATAAAACTAATTTCATCCTCATGTCAAATAAAGACAATAATGTGGTTGTGGAAGGAGAAAAAAAAAAAAGGTGAGCTTTTTAATGCACTGTGGAAGAAATATGAATAAGGAAAGCAGCAGTCTAGATCTGAATCAAGATCATTAAGAGTCAACAAATTTCTTTACATAAGTGAAATCTAAGCCAGGACTTAATAGGGAAATGGTACAGAAATCTCATAAATTTTGGATAGCCCCTGACCTGAGGGGCAGCCTGTTTTAGTCGGTTTACATCTCTACTATATATTTGCAAATGTTAATTGAGCAGTTCTCGTAGCACCAGAGGGATTATTAGTCCAAGCCAGGGAAGATTTCGTTAGATCCATATTTTAAGCAGGCCAGCATACAATGTTATCAAAACTCTATTGTATTAAGAATGTTTACTGTCCTTTTTAAAAGCTTCTAAAAGAATGTTTTCATAGTGACTGTGGTAGAAGTAGGCACTGAAACTTAGTCATAGTTGTGCCCAAACAAACACTATCTGCTTGTGATTTAGCTAAATAAAAATGTGACCTTATTGCCTTAGGCCAGCTTGAAGAATTAAAATAAACATATTTTATTTATCAAGGGAAGAGTTCAAAATTATTTAATAGGATTTTCATTGCATACCAAGTTTAGGGCAGTAAAGAGGAACTGCTTCGCAGTTTATGTGATAATTTCATTCATAATTATGAGATGTAGTTAGGGGAAGAGACTTGCTTTCAAAAAAACCCCATAAATTCTGGAATGCAGGAAATGTAAGGCAGTCTTGTCTAGAATATAATTAATATCTCTGCCATCTCAAGAATTATCTTTGGTTCTTTCAGCCTGAGGACAATACTATGAAGTTGCAGACAAAGTGAGGAAAATTTTAAAAGTCCCAAGCCAAGTCCACTGGTCAGCCAGAGGTTCAGATCCTAATATGGTGCTAGAGTACCTGCAGACAAAAGGGTAGGCTTTATTCTTCAATACTAACCTAAGAGGATTATGAGAATAGCTGGCTGTTTCACCAGAAAAATTAGGGTGAGAAGTGAGGACTCTTGAACCTACATAAACTCCCCGGCTGGTCCCCTTTGAGCAGATGATGTGTCATTTCCTGTGATTATCCAGATATCTCTGTATAGTCAAGGCTTTTGTCTTTAAAAAGAGAAAAATACACAATTGAGTGCAACTCCTAGCCTACAGTGCCAGCCAGGTTTTAATATTGTGAAGGGCATTAGACATAACCTTAGGATTGTGGGCTGGATAGGGAAGTTCCCTTCTCTGGTGAAGAGAATTCTGCTGAGGCCAACACAAGCGTGTGGGCTCTAATGCTTTCTAAGAATCAGCATCCCAATTCTGTGGGGATGGGCTTCTCCAACAAATAATACTGTAATACCAGAGATAAATCTGTAGTGCTTTAAATTGTGTGGATGGTTTATAGTTCTTTTAATATCAGATACAGAGCTGTTTCTGGTATTGACGAACTATAATTAAGAATATCTATTTCTCATAAAAACATTGAAATTCTTGAAGAAATAGGTGCTGGAAAGTGATAAACACACAGCATACTAAAATCTGAGTGTATTCTATTTATTAGTTCATATTAGTGCATCAAAACTAGAAACACAGTCAGATGCCTGTGGCATGCACAGACTGTGGTTGCTTTTGTGGTGTTCTAAAATCACTTAGCATTCATCCATAACAGATTTAGGCCAAGAACTTTGTCTAAGACTTCCCACAGCCAAAGATGTTCAGATATGAATCCCAGTGTAATATGATATGAATTTGTGCGAGACGGATTCCAGGCTTCCAAAATCAGCCATTTATTTTCTCTCTTATCCTTGTGGGTCCTTGGCTTCAAACGCTGGGTAGGTTCAAGCTGAGACCCCCCCTTCATTTTTAATCTGAAGAATGGTTGATATTTTGGCTGAAGAGACATCACAATGGTGCTTCCTCCACCTAGCCCAGGAGCTGAGAGGCTTAAAGAGCAGGAAAATAAACTGGGGCAACCCTTTAAGAAAAAGAAAGCATTGCCACTCTGAAGGACAAAATGTGCTTCAGTCAGGAAGGACCTAGACTCCAAAGTACGCTTGAGTAATAAAGGAAAGCAGTGGCTTTTCTGAGAATTTTCAAGGACTTTAAAGAGGGAAGAAACTGCTTGTTGTTGCTCATTAAATCAAGATTATGCACACAGAACCACAGGATTGACCTCCCCAACACTGCCAGGAGCTGTTGGACACTTCAGGCCATGGGAGGAGGAGGGAGAGGTGGGAAGGGCAATGGGTGCACAAGGCCTCACTAGCCCAAGCTCATGAAAAGAGGCTCCCAAATTCTCTTTTTTAAAAAAGAAAGACATGGCAGCAGGGAATATGCTGCTTCTCACATGTATAAAGATTTCTGTAGGAGCAACCACTTCCACCCGGTTTATTTCAGACCCTGGGCTGGATGAGATCCAGGAACACGCTGAAAGGAATTTAGGATGTGCTCCATACTTGTAAGTGACACAGGGGCCCTGAGGTGGGGCACTGTAGCAAAGAGCACATCTCTCTTGAGCTCTGGTGGTGTCTACAGGCACACCAAGAAAAAAAGGGCTTGTACAAACCCAAATACAAAAAGAATGCACCAGCTAAAATTTTTGTGGGGTTTATCAAGTCTGTACAGAAGTCACTCAAGAGTCACACTGAAAAAGAAGTAAGGGAGAGAGGGCACTGTGTGCAGTGGTTCTGGGGTTGTTCCCACAGTTTCAATCCCAGAACAAGTTGTCCCTGGCCAATGGCCACATTCAGTCATTTCTTGAACACAAAACCACTTGTGGAACACTTGTAATGCACTTATTCCTTGTATCTCAATCTAAATTGACTCTTGTAATATATTAAAAAAAAAAAAAAGGATGGGTAGAAGGACTTTCAGAAAATAATTCCATTTTCTAGAGCCCCAGATTTTGAATTGCTGTGTCACAGAAATGCACTGGGTTTATACCACAGAGCTGTTATTGGCACTGGCAGGGAAAAAAGCATGAATACAGTCAGACACTGAATTGCATAATGTTAACACAACTTTCATATAGATAAGGATTTTTCCAACAGGCATAATTAAAAACTAGTCCAACAGAATAATTTATGTTGTATTGATTTGTATTAATGTGGGAGAAAATATTCAGCAGTTCCTGATGGGAAATGTAAGCTCCTGGAATGGAGAAAATAGCAGTGAGTCTTGTATATCATTAAATCATGTATATTCTTCGAAGCTCTTTTATTCAAGCATTCGAACTATTTTATTCTTCTTATACTGGAGATATAAATCACAGTGCCAAATTTTATTTCTATACAAAAATTGGCATGCACAGAAATAGTTTACTGCTTTTTATTGAGAATGCATTCTCAATAAAGAGGTGGGTTTTTTTTCTAGGAGGAAAATCCAAAACCTCTGGGCCAACAATGCTGTGTATTGCTTGTGTACTTGCTTTTCCCATAAGAAAAGTCTGTGCATTATACAAATGCACAGAAAGGGACAGCAGAGGACTAGGATTAAAAAAAAATATTCTCCATGTTTCTCAATTAAAAGAAAAAAATTGATTTGGTTGGTTTTGGTCATTTTGAGGAAGCTGGAAAGTAAGATGATTTAAAAGTTCAGGGCTAACACACCCTATTTTGAAATACTACATTGTAGGAGAACATGAATATCTTTTGCTAAATAGTTTTGTAATTAAAAAAGCCTCTTTGATTTCTTGTCAAGTTTTTTAGGCTAACTCTAAGGCATCAGAAGAGAGACAGCTCTGTGTGCTTACCACAGGGTAGCAGGAGCAAGATCTACTTCTAATGCTTGCACTGTTTCCTCATTAAAAGCAGTGGGGCAGAATTTTTGCTTGGTAAATTCCTGATTTCATAGCGCGTTTGTTTGTTGGCCCTAAGGCTCGTCAGGTGTACTCACCTTTCAAAAGGGAAAGGACGCTGGTTTGGGCCCTCAGGCAGACAGATATCTTGCAGGATGATTCAGCTCTGAATTAAAAGATTGCTTTGCATAATTGTCCAAGTCCTTGAAGTTATCCACTGAGGGTAATAAAATGTACTTACTTGTCATGAGTTTTGGTTTTGATTTCCCGGTAGGACAGGTCTGGAGCTTGCCATGGATGTTGCATCACTGCTTGGCAGCAGGGCTGGTGCTCTGTGCAGAAATCAATCCCTGCCTGCAGGCAGCCTGCCTCCCTTAAAGGAATGATCCACCCAACTCACATGTTCCTTTGTCACCCCAGCTCCTGGCGGCCTGGGAAGCTCATAAAACAGTTCCCTGGGCTCTGTATCCTTGGAGCAGCTGAAACTGTAGGTAATGACTCCAGAATTAATGGTTTTACGTGCTGCAGACACACACCCAGCCACCACTTCACTGTGGTCAAAGTGCTTCACAGGAAAGTTACATTTTCTGAGTCCCATGCTTCATCCTGTGCATTGTGTTGCTCACACCTCACACCTGCCCACAGACCTGCCCTGCCCTGCAGGGTGGGCAGCCAGCACAGCCAAGGGGAGGATTTGGTGCCCAAAGGTGGGCAGTGGTGCTAGGACAGATGACCTTGGGCATCTAAAGGGTGCAGTGTGAAGCTACAGGAAGCTTGGAACCACCTGGGGACCAAGCTGGCTCCAATGGCATGAAAGTGTTCTGGCAGTTGACTCAACCTTCTCATTTCCAGCAGTGGAAATGGCCTTCTGTGAAAGTAGCACCATCCTCATTATGGAGAGGAACCCTCCAGACAGGCTGCTGGCCCTGGATGACAGAACAGTTGCATTTCATGTTAATTGAAACTGATGCTTGGGACTCCATGTTAAAGCTCTGAGCAGCACATTTGTGTGGGTGAGAGGAGAACCAGAAAGGCCGTGTGGTTCCAGTCAGCTTCATCTTCGTATTGCTCAAGAGCAAAATTCTCTAGGAAAAAAAAAAAACAAAAAAAACAAGAAAAAAAATCCTCTTTGACCAAAACTTAGAGCATTCTCAGTGAGGATAGAAAGATTCTTGTCCACAGTGGGGGGCCGTGGGAGGAGACATTTGGAGACTATTAACTTCATTCCAGGGAACAAGCAGAAGAAGAGTTGATGTTCGAAAAAAATATCCTTCCCACACTTCTCTTTAATCTGCTGGAACTTTATTCTGCAACTGGTGGAGCTTGGCTTCCCCCTCCTGGGGATGGGATGGATGGACAGGAGCAAGCAGAGGATTTTCCTTCTCTCGGTGCTCCAGTGTGGAACTGTTTTTAAGCTGCTGACTCTGGATACCTCTGGCTTTGTATTCTTAAGGGACTTGTGAAAGGCAAGGTGATTTGGAAATCGAGCCTGTTGACACAGGATGAAATCTGCAACGGCAAAGTTTTTATTTCTGCTAGAAAAATACTCGGTGTCTAGTCATCAAAGCCCACATTTGCTGTTTTGAAATGTTCAGTGGTGATTATCTGCATTATTTTGGTGCTGTAAATTGAAACCCTGTGTGCACCTAATACAGAAGTGAAATACTGAGTCACAAGAAAATACCTTTGCCTTGTTTACTTGAAAAATCCTTTTAAGGCTTGCAAAACAGTGATTTAACAGTTCAAGGCTAATTGATGATGGTTCTCTTTCAAGATGAAGGAGCGCAGTATCTGTTTTGAAAACAAAGGCTTGCGTTATTGTAACAATATGGACAAAGAAAAACTGTGTAGGATTGATCAGATTCTGTAATAATGTCACCCCTTTCAGTTAAGCAATCAAAAGACAATGAAGATTTATACCTAAGTATAACATCCCATCAGCTGTGCAAGTTATTTCTGGTTTCTTTTTAGTAGCCTGTGAGTGCTCAAGCACAGACACATAAAACACAGCTGGTTACTTGTGGCTTTAACACTCATAGAAGTGTCAAGAGCATCCAATCACTTTAAGCAGAAGCACCTGTTCATATGAAACAGCAAAGTTTCAGGTTTTGAAGATGTATAGGTTCATTTTTATGAAGGCTCAACTTAATTTTTTACTCCTTCTCTTTTTAAAATCAAACCCAAATGTATGACCTTTTAATCTCTGTTTTTAATTTTTTCAAAAGAAGCTGGCAGATATCCCACCTTTGATAAAGTGAATACATTTAAATGGACATAAGTCTGGGAAGATTAAAAAAGAAACTACTATTTGTTTATGCAAAACTTGGTGTATGGTAGTCCTGGAGGCACACTGAAGTTTGAATTTCATTAGTGGCAGCAATTCTACATATAGCCATAAATCTTCTTATATGCTTTATTTTATTTTCTAAGGCAGCTTCCAGAAAAGCAAGATTATCACTTATTTGTGTAATTTGTGACACTTATTTGGGGAATTCCATTTTTTTACTGAGAAAGGGAATTGGGGTTTTAAAGTCACAGCTTCTTCCCTATTTCTTACATAACTGCTGTCCCACAGGAAATTTGTCTGAATATATTTGGTGAGTAGCAAATACTTAAAAACCTATATTTGCACAAACCTGGATCAAAGGCTTAATTAAAAAACAACAACAACAACAACAAAAAAAAAAAACAACAAAAAAACAAAAAACAAAACAAAACACAAAAAAAACCCAGAAAATTGACCCTGTATTAAGTAGGTCATTGCTGCACGATTCCATGTGAAAAGTTTGTCTCTCATCTGGACTGTGTGGCTTTCTCATTTTGAGCTCTATATTTTGTTGTTCTCTTGTACCAAGAGATATGAAGAGTTACAAATATCTCTATCGTATGCTCTAGTGGAATTACCTCATAATTATTTTTCCAGACTTTTAAAATGTAAACTACTTGGCATTTTACAATTTTCTCTGCAGACTCCTGAGTACCAGCCGAAAGTCTGGCTGCTCCCCTGAGCTGGCCAAATCATGATACACAGAAAACAAATACAAAGTGTGTATTTAATAGCAAATGCAGGATGTGAGCTTGGAAATTGCCAGACTAGATGCAAATTTCAATGAAAATCCAAAAATATTATTTGTGTCCTATGTCTTTATCTAATCCAAAATAAAAATTTCTTCCTGTGGCCCCTTCCTATTTAGAGATCCCATTTTTTTACACATAGACCAAAAAGCTCATAGTTTCCCAATAAGTAGCTCTTATTAATGCATATTCATCAGGTTTTCTAGAAAAGAAAACCTGAGTCAGGGATGTACTTCAGTGTGTTAGAAGATATATTTCAAAAGATGTGAACTTGGCTGGAATATTAGAAGGGTTCCAACATTAGAAATTCTCAGTTCTACACAAAGATAATCTCGTGAAAAGCACTTGTTATTATTAAGCTGTGCACATTTCTATCTCATACAAATCAGCTTAAGTTGTCAATTAGGGAAATATTTGCTTCCAGATGTGCCAACTTTAACTCTGTTCCTAAAACTTTCATTTTCCAGTGTTACCTGCTATTGCCCAGTCCAACAGCCAGTCCAACAGCCAGTCCTCAGTGATTTATTTTAAGAGCAGGATCTTTGATTTGCAGCTTTGATTTAAAGAAAAAAACCCAAACCAAACAACACCACCCCCTAAATATTTTAACCAGATTGGTTTTCCCTTGGCCTTAGATAGCTTCTGTGTGCCAACACCGTCACTTTGGAGGACCAGGTATAAAATGCCCATGGATGCCCCTAAAAGGAGCCACAGGCAGCAGTGAACAGATCACCCTGACCTCCATCCTTCTCCAAAGCTCCAGCAAAAACTTCATTTTTCACAAAGTGTTGCAATTCTTCGTTAGGTGCTGACCATGGCATCTGAATATTTTCAACAAGATTTCCAGATGATATAATTTCCAGATTTTATAAGCTTTGAGGAATTGACAGCATGGATCAGGTTTACAACTGATGAATTGAGTGTGAAAATATCTGTGAGCCTAACCCTTATGACAGCTTCTTTGTCTTACTGTACTTTTTCCTCTCTTTTATAATCCCCTATTTTTAGTTCCTCATTCAAGCAATGGAACTGAAATAAGAGCAACACTAGTGGGAGCCCTCGACTGGCTGGACAGCACTGACACAGCCCAGTCACAGAACAAGGGGGAACGACCTCACACTGAAAGAAAGTAGGTTTAAATTAGATATTTGGAAGAGATTCTTTACTGTGAGGGTGGTGAGGCCCTGGCACAGCTTGCCCAGAGAAGCTGTGGCTGTCCCTGGATCCCTGGAAGAGTCCAAGGCCAGGCTGGATGGGATTGGAGCATCCTGGGGTAGTGGAAGGTGTTCCTTCCCCTGGCAGGGGGTTGGAACTGGAGGATCTTTATTTTCCCTTCCAATACCCCAGGGCATTCTATGATTTAACGTTCCCTACTTTCATTGCCCTGTTTTTTAACCCCTGCTGCAGTCTGCTGAGATTCATGGGCAGCAAACAGGAAATTCTGTATTTTCACCACCTGAGTCCAACAGTTTTGATCCATTTGCAGGACATCTCACTCGACCTGTGCTTCCATTTTAAGGGGTGGTGACATGAATCTCCCAGGACTATTCAAGAGGCCACCAAGACAGACCCAAGGAAGACTGGTTCTGCCTACACCGTGCATCCCTCCATTTTCACTCTCTCAAAGGCTCTCCTCCTTCTGCTCCCCAAAAAGATTTGAAATTATTATTTCATAAGATAATACAACCACAAAAATGTGGCTGATGTTCTTGAAGTTTCTGTATTTCCTGAGGCATATACTATTTGATTTTTTAGTGGTAAAAAGGAAATAATTTTTTAGCTCCTAAAAGCAATAGATCTTTGGTGATCTTTAAGCTAATTGAATTGTCAAGAAATGCCTCTGCTAATTTTGTTGTAAAATTTTGCCTTATTAGAAGGTCCCTGTTCATGTCAGGATTTAATGCTGTTTTATTTTGATGTCTTTTACTCAGGATAGCAAACAGTTGCAGTTTCAGTCATCTAGACTGCACTTGATTAAAACATCTGTGAACCTGAGTGTATTAATTAACTGTTTTCCTAGTTTAAGGATTTTTTTCTGTGTATAATTTCTGTCTGAATGGCAAGTCATCTTCCCATGCAATATCAGATAAAGTTGGTTCAATAATCCTGTCACTTATTTTCCACACAATTGTTCTCTTCTGCTTTTGTAGTGTGTTTTGCTCCTCAGTGCCTTGATATAAATTTGTGACGCTGCTGGTTGATATGAAATCAATTATGGTTTGACATAGCGGAGTTGCAGTTTTTTTAAAATTTTCTGGTGTGAAAAAGATTATCCTGGACTGTCTTCACAGCTTATCATAAAATTCTCCAGAAACACCACAAATTTCACATAATAAATGAGAAATATAGTTGTTTGTCACTGTCACGATTTCCTTCACTAAAACCCAAACATTACCCTTATTCCTCAATTAAACCCTAATTAAATGAACTTACAAAACCCTATCTCAGCAAGGCTCTTGTGAAATTTATGTTTTCAGGCCCTTAGCTGAAATGTACTCTGCAGCTGCAAAGTGCTCCTCTTGTCTATTGAACAAACTCTATATCCACTGCCTGCTTCTCACACTTCAGGGTGTTTTTTCCCTGATATGGTAAAAAGTAAAATTAAACCCATCATACTCTGTATCGTGTCCTGGGGAAAGTTCTGGGTTTTGTGCTGGAGGGATCTGTTGTTGTACCAGTAGAAGCTGATAGCAAGGAAGTCAGGAAGGACTGAAAATAAAATAAGGCTAAAGGTAGAATATTCCAGTGGAATGAAAGAATACTTTTCTGCTGTAAAGGAAGAGCTGAAAGATTGTTCATGAGGGGAAAAGGTACATATTGGGACCCTAAGGCTGATCTGTGGTCCAAATGCATGCCTTTGTCCAAGAAACTGGGCAGACAGCAAATGTGGGTTCCTTGCATCAGTTAAAGCTGAGATAAAATCTAATGTGTGCAACGTTACCACATGATCTGTTGTCATTACCACTACTCCAAGAGAAAAAATGTAGACAGTTAACTCTAGTGGAGATGATGGAAATATTAATCCAGGAACAGTGTCAAATGATAGTTCATCTGTTTTCTTCATCAAGGTAATGAAAGATTTAGGATTGACAAAGATATTAAGCAAGGGGAACTTTCTGATTGCATGCAAAATCTGCCTTGGTGGGAAAACAGTGCTTCAGTAGGAGGGAAAAACCTCATGATAATTTTTGACCTTGCACTTTGAAACATACAGAAACATTTTACAGGCAATAGCATAAAAAATCTTAGGGGAAACATATGTGGCTCAGAATGCACAGTCCTTCATTAATTTAAGGTCCTATTAAAATCAGGCAGGGCATCAGAGAGAAGTTATGATAAGGGAGAGCTCATAGGAACTAATGAGTACTAGAACAACACATGAATTGTTCTTCTGAAACAGCAAATTAATGTATGTTCTGGTGCAGTGAGTGAGGTGTGTTCTCTTCTTCTCTTGCATTGATCACAAGTAAATAAAAAGAGAACTTACAAATCTTTACTGTGACCCAGTGGGGGAGGCAAATGGTGCATCCCCATGAACAGTGCCCACTTTGCCACTGCTGCAACTGCAGCTCTTTCTCTGCCTGGAGCTAAATGCTGTGGTGAGAGAAGTTAGGTGTGAATATTCTCATTGTGAAACCGGCTGCCAAAGACAAACAAATATCTGCCTAGCAACTGACACAGAAATGTGCAGGGGGAAATCTGTCCTTGCGGGTGAACAGCTTTGTAAGGTATGTCCTCTAAGCTGGTCTAACCTGTGTTTCAAAATAGACAGGAGAAGGATGGACTCCTCAATTAGAGAGGAAAAACATTGCCCCCTCCCTCCATATGTACACAGACCACCTTAAACAGACCTGGTTCTGATGAGCTCTGTGGGTTGGCAGTCCTTGAGGCTGAAATCCCACCCCTGTGTGCAGCAGTGGTGGTCTGAACTTATTCAAACCAGCCAGAAGTGTCAAGCTCAGACTCTACACAAATTAAGTCTTTGATATCCAAGGCTGTTAATTAGGATTAGTGGTGTGGTGTAATGAGTTACCTGTTTTCAGTTGTTCCCAGGTTGCATCCATCCAGGATACTGCATTCCTCTTCTCTCTCCCACCCTTCCCCCTTCCTCCACACCTCTTCCCAGAAGCTCTGCCTTGGGTGTCAGCACTTCAGACCTTCCCCTTTCACCTCACTCCTGTTTTTGTCCCATTCCAGCAAAGCTGCCTCTGCTCCTTCCAGGACTCGGTGCTGCCCTTCCTTCCCCTCTGCTGCTGATTTATCTCTCTGCTGGCAGCTGGGGTGTCTTATCATGGACCAAAATCATGAGTTGGGCCAGGCAACTCAGGTATGAGTCCCCAGAGAGGCACCTAATATTAAATATTTAATTAAAGATGACATGATTCCTAAGCCAAAGAGAGAGCCAACCACACACATCATACCTTATTTGATGTCATTACAAAGATTTTGTTCCTGGTTTAATGAACATAAAATAAACTTCTACAAACAAATAAATGTAGAAATGTATATCAAATATCTACATTTTAACTATACGTGGGGCTTGGGTTGTTTGGTTGGTTGGTTGGTTTTTTTTCCCCTGCATTGGATCAGTAAGTCTTGCCCAGGCTTACTGAAGCACATTGGTTGGCCGTGGTATGTTCCTGTTGTTCTGCAAGGTACAGCTCATGTGGTGGGAATCCCTTCCCTGCTCCCATTGAGGAGACTTTCCTGTCTGGGGACTTCAGGTCACATATTTTGTGGTAATTTTTCATAGAATCACAGAACATGCTGAGTTGGGAGGGACCCATCAGGATCATCAAGGACACCCCAAGAATCCACATGCCTGAGACTGTTGTCCAAACACTTCTTGACCTCTGTCAGGCTTGAGTCCATTATCACTTTCTATAAGTGAAATTAAATATCCTGATTTGGTTTATCACCAGTTTCTTCCTCTAGTGATCCCACTCTGGCTCTCCAATATTGAGATCTGTTTTAGCTGGTCCTCCATTCTGCAGCTGTGTGACTGCACCTGTATGTGCTGAAAGCCAGTCCTACTCTGGAAGCTGTTCAATAGAGAATATATGAAAAAAAAAATTCAAGTGTGAGATCCATTCAATCAGTACTATCTTATGCTGCCAAACAAAACGAAAAAAGAAGGCACTGGAATAATGTACCCAAATTTTTCACAATTTCTGACAACACTGAGAATGTCTTTGGTTTCATAAATGACTTGAACTGTTTTTGCCTCCAAGGCAAATCTCTGAAGGAATGATGCCTTGAAAAAACTCTGATGGGTAAGGAGGAGATTGCTGCACAATGACTGGCCCTTGTGCTCTGGAAAGAAAGCAGTGCTATTATAATTAAAGCAGCATCACCTGAAAGCAGTTGAGTTAGGGGGAAAATTGCCTCAAATTGATACAAAAAAACCTGTATTTTTCTCTGAAGGAAGGAATAATATGTTTTATTACTGTGATATCTTTACTGAAGATATTTTCTCATCAGTGCTTGTCAAATTTCATTTCATAAAAGCTGATTTTTCTTAGAAACCTGCCTGCTTTCAGAGCACCATCTGCTGGTGCTTCCTGGGTCCCATGGGCTGCTGCAGAGCTGTGTTCCTCTGCATTCCCCAGAGGAGGGGAAGAGTCTGGTGGTGGACACTGCAGCTTGGTTGTTTTGTGAACCATAACAGCATTTCTTTGGTGAAACTTCAGTTCAGTATCCATTGTATCCATCCATCCTGCCAGGGTCTGTTTTCTGAAGGTAATTCTTGTTCACACTGCAAAAACCTTTAAAAGGAACAGGAATATTTGCATTGTGGAGATAATGCTTGAGTGGTGGTTCGTGGGCTTGACCCCTTAGGTTTTGTGTAAGCTCCTCCACAGCTCTGTGGCTCTGCAGAGAAAGAGGCTTTGCTTTGCCAAATGTGAGCAAATGTGTTTAACAGACTTTGTGTTGAACTTGTCAGATTTTCAATTATGTCTTTTGTTCAATGCTTTATTGCCTCTCATCCCTGCTCAAATACAATTTATTTCTTTCATAAACACAAATGAATTTGCCACATTTGAGGGAAATCAGTGATGACTGATCAAATTTTAAGAATTTATGTGTATGAGATAATTTTAGGTCTGAATTGTGTTGAGGTTGTCAAAGAATATTTATGTGGGTTCTAGCCTTGGACCTGTAGATGGGTTATGAAGGTCAAGTGACCCTTTCTCAGTCAAAGTTATCTTTTAAACCATAGCACAGTTTTGGATGTCCTGTGTCTCAAAAAAACCTGAAGAACTCTTCTATTTCTAGCCACACACTTATCTAAATGCTTTAAAGGATTTAATACTCATATTTTAATCAAGTTGATGACTTAGTTGTTTTTAGAAAGAAAACTCTAACTGAACTCTATGTTACAAAGTCATCAAAATGTCTCCTAAAAATACCTTCCAAGCAGTTAATTTTCCTTCTAGCCCTTAAATGTGCCTGAAGACTTAACACTGCATTAAAGAAATGAAGTACAATTAGAGTGTAGGATTATGTGGAGATATGATGTAAAAGAGGCTTCTGAAATAACCATTTTGCAAGCAAAATGTGAATTCTTTCTGGAAGAAGATGGTGTTGATGGTGTCTGAACCAGCAGAGTCTGTAAGCCAGTGGTGCATTGGAGCCCTGTGCCCTGATTCACTTTGTCCTTTGTCCTTTGACTGCCTGCCCCAGGAGGCCCAAAAGGGGCTGATAAATCCTAAATCCCATTTCCCATAGCACTCCTTCCCTAACTCAGCCTTGCAGCTGCTCCTGCACTGAGCTGCAGGAATGGACTTTAACTCATTGTCTTTGCACTGGGGTTTGGGGCCGGTTGGTCTGGACTTCCAGGGATATCCTGTGACACTGGATTGTTCTGACACTCCAGGAGTCCTAAGAGAATTAAGCCTGAACAGCAAGATGTGGCATCTTGCACCGCCAGGAAGCTTTACCAGCTGCAGACATCCAAAGCAAGAAAAAAGAAGAAATTTGAGGGCTTAAACATAGAATCTCTTGGGAGGGTGACTGTGGAAAGTCAGCTTGTGAATCTATGTAGAGTACTGCTGTTGGGTCAGGTGCCACAGTTTTGGCAGCTGCATGTTAGATTGTGTATGTTAATTTTACAAGACTGCTGTGAGGTGGAGTTATCATTTTAAAGATGGAATCTGTCTGTTTCAAGGATAGAGAAGCTTGTGCAATCAGGTAGGATGTCTAAAATGCAGAAGAGAATGGAATTGCTATCACCTACCTCCCAGTTGCACAATAAATCCTTTGCTACAACCTCCTTCTCTTAGTACAGTGAGTTTTGTGTGCCACTTCAGCTGAGTGAAATACAGCTGAACTTCTCAAATACTTCATTGCACTGTGTTTTTGCAGAAATCTGTTCCCAAATGTCAGTCCCAACAGTGAATTCAGAGGGCTTGAGGTGGATCACAAGTACAGTACTTATCTTTCATCCTCTGTCAAATTTTCTGTGTGTGTAGGTGGCAAGCTCAAGCAGCACCTGTCAACTACTTATTGGTTATTGGCTTGGGACAGAGCTGCTTACATTTAGTTCTGAGGCATCCAATTGTGTACTACTTTGTATCTGCTTTCAGAATTGTACTAAAAATCATGAAATTTTAGGTTCAACAAAGTACACAGTCTCAAAGCAGGAGCTCTAATTTAAAGCCACTTTGTAATCAACAAAGAAAAATTGGTCTGAAATCAGTTACCAATGCACAGCTTGGTGGCAGGATTATATTTAAGATAAGCAATGTATCAGCATTGAGTGTTCAGGAGATGCTAAAGAGTTATATTAACATTTTTCAGACTGACTTTTAGAACAAGAGTTTAGCAGCTTGGGTTGTACCCCCAAGGTAATTGATGAGACCTGAAGTCTCATCAGAGTGTACAGTTCATTATGCTTCAAGGGGGAATGAGCACACAAGTGTACTATAATAATAATAATCTGTTTTCTGTGACATTTTTTAGAGAGTGTGTCTTAGTTGATAGGTGCAAAAATGAATCTGTTAGCTGGTAACACTTTCCTCGTTCTTGCCACTTTCTGTATCACTTGCAAAATTAGCTTATTATTTCTTTATAGTTTTATTTATGTGTGTTCTGGCCTGTGGGTCCCTCTCCTCAGAGTCTGGTGCTGATGTGCAGTTTGCAGTCACCTTCTGCACAGTCACTGTTGTCCCCAGGTTTATTTTTAATGAGTTTTCATGATCCATCTTCCCTGTTCTTGTAGATATATATCTGTCTAAAGGGTATTTGGTATGCCTTGGGGGGTTGGTGTTAATGTAAATTCCACAAGTAATTCAACATGTCCTTACCTACCTTCCCTGCCAGAAAAGAAGTTTGCTTTGTTCGCTTGCAGTCATGGCGATGCCAGATTTGCTGAATCTTCCATTTGTGAATTTGCATGTTGAGAACGTCTTTACTCAACAATGATCAAAACTGTCACAGAGTTTTTTCATGGGGAACATTTTAAGGTGTTTTCTTTTCTAAATCAAGTAGTATCAGATCTGACAGTTATTGAAAAAGCCTTATACCACATTAATGAGCCTTTTTTGGAAAGCTTCTTCCAAAAAAAAGTGGCTTGCCACACAATTTGATTACCATGAATTTTCCTGAGGCTCAGGTTGACTTGAACCAGCTGAGTGGAAAACAGAAATCACCTTGGAGCCAAACCAGGTAGCTGTGAGGCTGGCCCACAATAAGTTAATTTTACTGTATTCATCTCCAAGTGTAATTCATTGTTTATGCTTTGCATATTGATATATGACAGAAAAGACAAAGTGTTGTCTCCTATTTGAGACAAAAGGTGATTTTTCAACTTCCCCCCTTCATAAGGGATTGGTGAATTCACCATGGAGGTGTATAGGATCCCTTGGTGCCAAGTTGAGAAGGTTTGAGAGGGAGGGGCTGCCAGGACCCTGCAGTGCCCCTGCCCTGAGCTGCAGGCTGGGAGCAACGAAGAGTCTCCCCATCCTTGTACCCAGGATCTTTCTGGCACAGGAGAAGGCAGGCAGGAAGAGAATTGAGACAAAAAGTTCTGCTTGGAGCCAGGCAGATGCCATATGCCTTCCTTTCTTCCTTTCTGTGCTCCATAAACTGTACCCAAGTAGTTGGTTTGCCACAGGGAGGGCTCAGATTCTGCCAGAGCAGCTCTGGATCAGGGAGGGAAGGTTGATGGCTGTATCTCCTGGCTGATGCTCTTTTGCTGCCTGGTAACCTGTCTGCTCGTTTCTGCACTGCCAGATACCTTCCTCTGGGAGAAGTCTTCTCATTTTTAAATCTGTGTGGGAAACAGCCCCATCTGTAGCAGCTTTGAGGGAGTGTTGTCACATCATAAGGTGCAGTTCTGGCTTTTGAACCAGAGCCTAATGCTCCAAGCACATACACACCATTTTACATGTCTGAACAGCACTGTGCTTGTTAAATATGAATGTTTCCAGGCCTGTTGCCCAGTTCTGCAGATACAGCATTCTAAGATTATCCATTTGCTGTCTTTCCATCAACTGTGTTCATTGCAGGAATAGAGATTATCTATCTGCCAACCATAGGAACTCTGAAAGTCAAGCTGTGATCTTTCTGGCTTGTGAATCATCACCTTTAACCTTGACTCAGCAATCACAGGGGAGCACTTAGGCCATGGGTAACATATATTCTTCTGATTGACAAGATTCTCTATGGTGCTGTGTTATTTATTATTTTTTTAATAATGCTTATGTAGAATCCTACCCATAATCTTTCAGCTATCTTAGTTCCATGGAGCCAAGGGAAATAAATGGTGAGAAATTATTTTTAGTCTGTTCAGAGAGGCAGATCTGACATTAAATATGCTTTGAATGCAGATATATATATATACATTTTGAAGAAATATAACTTTTTTGGCTATAGTTAACTGAAAATCAAAATATTATATTGCTTCAAGGTGTCAGCTTTTAGTTCCTGTGAGATATGATGTTCTGGCTAGAGGAGGAAATGTGTATGAGTGTGAGCTGAGTGTGAGAAAAATACTCCAAGAGATGGTTTTCTTCCTTATTAATATAGCTTTTGGATATTCTGTGATTATTTTTAACTATAAAAAGCGTGGTTTGCATCAAAGGCAATTATTCCAGTTAACAGCATGTTCAGGCTATGATAATTGACTGAACAATCTTTTAATACTTTGCCCCTTTTAAACCTGTTGCTTGGATACCACTTTCTTTGAACTATTATGTACCTTGGTGAAAATTAAATAGTAAAGAAAAGGTTTTAGCAGCTCTTTCCTTTGTCTTTTCCATAAACTCTATATTATGAAATACTTTCAGAAGTGGAGACAAAAGGTTGGGGCTTTCTGGCAGCAAAGTACTGACAGAAACAGCTGGAAAATGAAACTCCTGTACAATCTGAATTCAAACCTTTGTTTTCTAGATATGGGGGTTTTTTTCTTCCATGCAAGCTTTTCCTTCCTTTTCCAAGGGAATTTGAACTTGAGATGCAATGAAGCAATTCTCAAATTGCAGTCATCCAGAAGTAACTGGATAATGCATCCAGGTAAGTATCTCACTAATGAGAAGGGTTTATTCCCTGCTCACTTTTACTTACTCACTAAAGTATGTAATCTAAAATTGTGTGGTAGCATTTGTGATTTGGAATTTTTATATAATGAAAGGTATTCTTAGTCTCCATCTAAATGCCAGGTATTCTATTATATCCTGCCATGAACTGCTGTGATTTCTTTAAGCTGTGAGCTTCTGCTTTATCTATATGCAAAATCCTCTCAGAAACAACAGAGGTGTCTTGTTGCAAGGGCTTAGATTTGCCTACAGGAAACCTGGAAAACTTCATGTCTATCTACCTAGTTCCACTTCACTCTGATGCACATGAGAAGAAGGATTGAGGGGTGAATGATCTGGTTGGCTCAGCAGGCAATGTCTTTACAATCACCTTTTACTGGGATCATTTTACCACCTGAGTTGAGCTCAGGCTGAACACTTAAGTTATGTGACATTGCTAGCAGAAAACATAAAGGCTTTCCAGGGAAGGTCCAACCTCTGATCAGGGAAGTCACTAGGTTACAGGAAAGATGTTGACTCCAACCCAGGCGTAATGTCTGGACCTAGATTAGGAATAGAGATATTTATTAGAGATTTGCCCCAATGAGGATGGCTTTTTCTGCCCACTGGAAGGCAAGGAAAATCTCCTGCTTGTTCCCTGTGACCCTGTGGCTGGGGAGGGTTGTCCTGCCCCACTCCAAAGACGCCATGCTCCTCCCAGAGAGGTGCAGGGGTGACTGTCAAGGACTGTCACAGACTGGATTTTGAGAAGCAGCACCTACCACAGTACGTGAAAAGTCAGGACTTTGGTGCAGCTCATTGCTCCAGTGGCTGATGGGGCAGAGTTGCAAACACAGCTACAGTCCAGCTGTCTCATGTTTCAGCTCCTCTCTGCTTCCTGTCATCACGAAAATGAGCAGAAGCAGAGGGGAAGTTCTTATCTGGATACAGGGTTGAACCACAGACATCTCCCAGTCTGGATTTGGGGATTTGCCTGTGATCTCTAATGCAAAGGGAATGTTTTGTCGCTTTATGTCTGTAGCTGAGCCGTTCAGCAGCACTGTTGAAGTGACTCACAGAAGTGCTGAGATTGTGACTCATGGCTGCATCCTTTCTGGAAAGACACTAATCCTCCTTTCCTGCTGCTTGGGCTGGTTTGGGAACCAAAACATTAAGGACTGAAAGGCACATTTATTAAATGACACATGCCAGGACTGGGGTTTGTTTGCAACAGCAAGGAAGTACTTTGTGGCCTCTCTGCTGTTGACTAGACGCTGACACATCTGGCATCCAGGCACCAGAGGATGGAGGGATCTGGGCATTTGTTTCCCTAGTTAGATCTGGATGTCAAGCCCATTTCAGTCAGTGAGTCTTTGGGCTGGATTCCAGAGTTTTTCCTAACTACCAACATCTGTCTGATGTCAACTCCCTGAATCCACCCTTCCTGGTCATGCTATTTTAAGGCACTTGTATTTTAAATACTACCACTAATACTACTACTACTATTAATAAGACCCTTATAGATTTTTCTCTGAGTAATTTGTCCTCAAGGGGCTTGGAAGTCCTCAGGTTTCTTCCTGACCAGTGACAGGATGTGGTTTATCCACTAGGAGTCATCCAACCTTTTGCCACACAGGCAGTCTGGCCAAAAAGCTTTGGGATTTCTTGTGGAGCAGCAGGAGCTGTGCCCTAAGAATGTACTAAGTGGTAACTCTGCTTCAGCTGATTATTGGTGAAGGTCTTGCCCTAAAGTAAGAGATTTCTGTTCTAAATCAACACTTCTTGTTGGTTGTGGTCCCTTGGAATGTTAGCTAGAGCTGGAATGATCTTCCCTGCTCTTCATGTCTGCAGATATTTGAAGAAGGTGTCTTCATCAAAGCTAATCTCCCTGGGCTCCAGTTACAGTCAGTGGAAAGAACAGGCATTGCTGGGCGTGATTTACCTGACACCCCTTATCTTTCCTCCTTAGGATGAAGCAGTTGTGTCCTGGAGGTACCTGTTTATCTCAGTAATTTGTAAAAGAGCTCCTGGAAGAATCTGTACTGAGTCAGGTGACCAACACCCACATTTACTTAATAAATATGTTCTCAAATGAAATTTATCCGTGGAAATGCCAGTTAACTCTGTTACCACAACTCTCTCCCAGGGCCTGACCTTTGCATATTTTTTGTATCTAATTAGGGGTATGGTAATTTTGGGGTGTTTTTTTAACCAGCAGAATTATGAATATGTGGTTTCTTCTTCCTTGAAGGGAGGGAGGCACATTAGTACCACTGTCCAGCACTGGTGTGGCTGCACTGATTCACTCAACTGTGCCAGTGTTTCTAATTATAGCTGTTAAAAAAAATCATAGAAGGTTTTCAAACAACTAATCTGTGCAAGTACCTACACACCCTAATCAATACAGTCACCTTAGCTGGAGGAATGACCTCTGCCTTAAGACCCATTAGGGCACCAGAATATGCAAGTTTGAACAGTTTCTAGTCTTAAAATATAAAGGGATGTGAGGCAGGGTCCTTTCTAATGAGGAGAATGTGTTTGCAATGTTTGCTTTGTATATTAGAAAGATTAGAAGTCTTGAAAGAAAAATTACTACAAATCAGATAAAGTTTTTTTCAGTGTGAGAGGGTTCTTCATTTTCTTATTGCCGAAGTTTTTGAGTATTGTTTTCAGGATGAACACTAATAAAATTAAAAGCAGCCTATTTTTTCTTAACAAATATCTTTTATTAAACAGAATGATGGTAAAGAAAGTGGTGATAAGGCAAAATCTGTCTCAGCAACAGTCTCATTTTTGAAGCTTTCTGCTGTTACAGGAAAAAGTGTAAAATAGAAATCAATATTAATTAAAAATATTATCCTCCTAAAATATTAAATAATGGTACAGTTTAAAAGCAGGAAAAGTATAAGGACGGTATTTTACTGAAATGCTGCTCAACCCTGCTTCATGTGACAGGTGAAATTGGAGGCTGGGCAACTGCCAAGCAGGGATGGTCAGGGCATCCTGTGAGCCTGAAGAGGGCTCATGAGGTCCTGCTTCCTACCAGGGATTCATATGGATTTTGTTTTCACATGAAATCATGTGAAGGTGGTGTAGCAGATGTTGGACTTCCAGCCATTAACAATTTTCACCTTTGATGGCACAAGGCTGTTCCATCCCACAGAAACACAAGTTCACTTGAATTCCCACGCTGCCCATATGCCTAAATTTCAAAGTTTGCTACCTTATTAACTGGTGAAATATGTTCATTATAATAGCAATGAGCAGTATTTAAGTGCACCTCAAGCAGTCAAACCCCAAAGATTTAAATCTGCAAAACCCATCTGCTCCTAACTCAGGAACTCACATAAAATATGAAGGTGCAAAGGATTCCTATATTAAGTTTTGCAAGCACTCATTTTCAGCCTTGGGGACATTGGAATTTAACTTGGAAGTGCAAAACAAGCCAACTTTTTATTTTTTTGGTCTTCAGTTTGACTGGGCATTTGAGTTCATGGGTACTGGCTGTTTTTGCTCAAGCTGATCATTTAATTCTCCAAGCATTTTAAGTGCTCTCTAAGTTCTAGAAATTTTAGGTTCAGTGCCTTTCTCTATCTCAGAGTTGCTAGTGATGCCTATCTAATCTGCAAGTCCATTTTGTGACAAAGGTGGCCATGTCAAGTATTAACTTTAAAAATAAGGATTTGGGTCTGTGACTTCCCAAGTTTGGAGATGTTTCCTTGCAGATGAAAATAATGCATCATTCAAAACACAAGTCTTAATGACTGAGTATATTTGCTCTGCCTCAAATATGTGTAGGACTATCAATTTTAAAAGTAAGGGGGTTTTTTTAGGACTGTGAGAAAACTCTTCCTTTCCTTCAAGAAGCAACCTGTCCTCTACTGGAAGACATTTTTCTTTTAAACAGCAGATAATATTTATAATAAATGTCTAAGTTTGGAGAATGCCACTTTTCTGAGAAATGTGACTTCTGAGCTTTTAAGTAAACGGAGAATTATTTTTTTAAAAAAGGATGCTTCCATTGTAATCAGCTGAATTTTCCTCCATTCAAAAATCTGTTACAAACAAATAAATAAAAAATCCTGTCAAAAAAGTCACAAATTTTAAGTTTCTTCTTTGATTTTTTTTTTCATATGGGATATTTCTCTTGTGCCTGCAAGTGCCCTTTCTGTGCAGAAAGATGCCCTGATCTGGTGGCTCAGGTGTTGTCTTGGAACCAAAAAACCTCGGTTCTCTTCCCACAGATTTTCCAGCTATTGCATCAAAGGAATGGCAGCAACAAAACCAAAAAGGGATGACTCTCACTGCTGAAAAATATCAGTATAGAAATTAATTTGCTCATCCTTGATACCAGGCTTTTCTTCAACACCTACCCTAAATGCCTTTGCTGCAAGGAGAGGTGGATGTGTCATGCTTGTTGCAAGGCTATGACAAGGCAGAGTTTGCAGGGTTTTTTTAAGAGCTGTTTTAATCTGTTCTGGAAGTCTGTTTCTTGACACAGAAAATCTAATCACACTGTTCTCTGCACGAGTGGTTTAGAGAATCCCTCTGTACCTTTCAACATGGAAATGCTGCTTGCACTTACACTGCCTAGCATGTAGTGTAGTGCATGGTAGAAAATTCAGCAGGAGGAGCAGCCTCCTTATACCTGCCATCCTGGCCTGATGAACTATGATTTTTTCCCCCTCCTTTTCTATGTTGAAATCTTGTTTTTTGGTGGTTTGCAGATACTTGCTTCCCACATAAATTCCAACAGTATGACCAGACGTCTACTTCATTTCTCTCAACACCCTTTACAGCCCTCACCCGAAATGTTAGCACCAGCCACAAATGCAAATTACCTCAAGCAGATAGCCAAAATATTATCTCATGCTGGCCTAGATATTACAATGCTTGCAGCTAAAATGCTCCCTCAGGATCCTGGGCAGATGCCTCTGGGCTTTTTGGCTGTTCTCTGGGATGGGCAAAGCCAAGCCTCAGCCATTTCTCCATGTAGGAAATGTGTTGGAACGGAGGCTACTATAAAACCAAAAAATATATTTCTGGGTTGCACCTTCACTCAGAGGGATGCAGATACCAGCCACAAAAGATGTTCCTAAAGAGGAAGACTTCATATAAGTGGCTTATAGGAGGGAGAAGGTGATCATGTTGATATAAGTCCAGCTGACAAACTTATTTGGAAATCCTGCAACCTCCAGGGGCTGTTCTGCCTGTTGGCAGTGGGAGCAGAACAGTCCAGGGCCCACAGGCAACAACTGAAGAACACAAGATTTATGCCCTAAGAACCTGAGTCTTTCACTCACTGTGATAAATTCTTGAAGGTTGGATGCTGGGCTCTGAAACATGCTCTGCTCACCTATCAGTGGCCTGCTCATCTTCCTTTTTTTTTTTTTTAATTTTATTTTTATGTGTGTTTTTCTATTTGTAAAACTTTTAACTTCATTAGACTTTCTGAGATTCATGGTCAGAAAATGCTGCTTAAAAATCGTGTTGCTCTTTCTGCTACTTGATTTTTTTTTCCCCCAAGGGCTGGGTGAGATTAGAAGTTTGACTTTGCGTGCTGAAGTTGTATTATTGTTTTGTTTTGTTTTCCTAATCACTTCCACATGCAATCAGGTTTTATTGTCAGCTGCTCTCTGTGGTTGGTCCCTGGGGAACATAGTTTGTTGTTAAACTCATAACAGTTGGTTAATTTAATTTTTTTCAAATGTTAATTTGTCAGGTTTGGATTTCCACCAGTTTTCTTCCCCCAGCCAGAGGTGGGCAATGGAATAAGCAATGATGTGTAAGGAGGGCTCATCAGAACCTCAAATTCCTGTAGAGGGAGAAATGGGCAAGTTTATCACCACCCTCACATCCTTTCTGCATTAAGTATCTTGGAATTTTTCACTTCCCACAGAGCAGGAACATGAAATTTCATTTAATTAATAATAGAAAGATTTTTCTTTCACAATTTTAAACAGAAGAGGACAGGGCTCCCTGTGATGATTGCAGCAGGGAGCCTGTGAGCCCAGAAATGCTGCTCACCAGGGAGGCTCCCAGGGAGGCCAGGAGCTAGCAGGAAACCGGCCAGGTTTCCCTAGGAAGTGTGTTTGCTCGCTGTTAGAAGATTTGATTCAATCAATCTGTTCCTGCAGAATATATATGCATATTTTTCAGGAACTGGCATTTTCCTATGGAAAAAAAAAAAAAGGAAAGGTTTTACTGAGTTAAAATTGGAGATTAGTGAGCATGCTTTTCTAGCTGCATTGGTGAGAAAGCCACATGGACTTTGTAAATGTATGTAAATATATGACAATCTAACATACAGTTAGGCAGCTGTACCAGACCTCTAAAATGCAGCCTATGGATGACCTAAAATTATCTTAAGGATTTTTGTACTGTTATCTGTCCACCTAAAGCCAGCATTGGAAAGAGCAGACTATTGGCATTTTTTTTCTGCCTTTCAGGGAAAGGCTGTGTGGAAATGAGACGCCAGAGAAAGGAAAAGGAGAAGCCAAACGCAGTTATGGTGAGAATATATGTACCCTCTTCAACTCTGCATATTCAGTGTGATAGCTGTGAGTCCTGTGCATTTCCCTGTGGAGTTTATTCCTTTAAATCAACCCTCTGATTGTGGGCTTGCTCCCATGGTGCCAACAGCTGGAAGACTTGAGGAGTTGGGTGTCTGCTCTGGATTTACACGTCAGTTATTGGTACCAGCTGACAGAGCCCTGAGCACTGGCTGCTCTTTCAGCAGCCTGAGGGCTGTGCTTTCCCCAGAGAGATGACAATGTTTTGGAGGCCAGTGCCCAAGCTGCTGTGGTGCCAGCATGGTCACCACAGGAGGGACAGAGTGGTGGCGAGAGGAAGGAAGGCTGAGTGGGATAGAGTTCAGGCCCTGAGGAATTCCCACTGGGTATTCCAGAGGTTGGCACATGGAAGGGCTTAAGTTAAATAATGACAGAAACAGAGTGTCTGGCCCCAGGCACCAAACATGAGCTGAAGCAGTTTGTCCTGGCAGGTAAAATGGACAAAGGCCTGTGAGTCCCATGTACTATCCAGTGTCTAAGAATCTAAATACCAACAAAAAAGGATTTTTTTTCACACAGTCTGTTAAACAGAGATGAACTCTTGCAAGGGTTTGCATATGAACACCTTTCTACCCTGTGATTGCTCAGAAGACTCTCTGTAGGAACAAAAACCTGTGGTAAGGAAGGAAAGGGTTTAAGTCCTGAGTGAGCTCTGGAGATCCTGCAGCCTTTCCTACTCTTACCTTCATAATCTTGTCCTGTTACTGTGACTGTAGGCTTTTCTAGAGGAAAACTGGCTTTACATGGGGCCACACATCCAGTGCTTCCAATTCCATTTCACAGGGAGGAAGAGGAGCTGTGGTGGTGGAGCGTAAACCTGTATGTTTGGTAAGGCAAGTGTGGATGGGAGGAGTAAGACTAGAGCTCTAATTCTCTGTGTGTGGAAGTGATGAGGAGACTGATCCCTTGGCAAGACAGAGCAGTGTCACTGCCTGATGTGAAGGTTTTGCTATTTAATAATTAAATGAAATAATCTAGTTTCTAGATGCAGGAAATAAAAGACTCTTTGACTTTCTGAATTTTCACTCAGGTAAAGCTGTTACACTCATTGTGCTGGCTGAAGACAGCTGTGTTTAGTCCTCAGCTGCAACTTGGTTTGTACTTTAGTGGAAACACTTCTCCTTTGGAAACACCTTGTCCCATGGCACTGAGCCCCACCAGTGACTCAGTGCTGACTCAGAAGAGAAGGCTCCACTCACTGAATTAGCCACAGAGCTGTGGCACCAGGCGAGGTTTTCCTTGGCTCTGTCCATCCAAACAGGGATCAGACCTGTAGATCTACTCAGCTTGCTAGGTGGGATGAGGTCACAGCTCAAGGGGCTGAAGTCGCATCAGAACATGTTTGTAATGAGAAAATAAAGGACTTTTTCACAGACTTGGTTGTTTGTCCAGGATGTAGGAGGTGTGATGCAGGGCACTCGGATTTGGAGCTCTCCGGATGCTTCTTTTAGAATTTTCTAAAGGGAAATCATCGTTCACATTTCAGAAATGAGGAGACCCAAGTACTCTTTGGGATCTTTTAAATGAAATATTATGTTAACATTCTGTCTGGTTCAGATTCTGTTATCCCTGTATGAATCTCCTTCACAATGGTGGGTTTTGAGTTTTGTGGACTTGTTTGTTTTTTTAACTCACCATTGTATCAGCTGCAATGCTTCTCATAGTGAGTAGTGGAAGAAGCTAAAGTTATTTTATGACTATGTAAGAGCAGGTGTATTACTCACCTTTCTAAAATAAAAGTTGCATAATAAATTAAGTGGAATGATACCCAAAAAAGTAATTTTAATGTGAAACTTTACAAAGAATTTTCATCAGATTTGTTATTCTGCGAAATGTTTCCCTGCAAAGGTGACTGAGAGAAGATCCTTAACACAGTATTTGACTACACGTGCATGGAGTGAGCTTCTTCAGCAACAGAGCAGGTAATCCTATTCCTCTCATTCCTGCCATCTGTGACTACAGCAAAAAGAGTTGAATATTTGCTCCCTATGTGTTTGCTGCCATGATAAATTTTCACTGGGACACTGATGACCCTGTCAACCATCTGTTTTTGGTACTGGGCTGCCACACAGTGGCCTCATTCAGAAACCTGGAGAATGGGAGGGGGAAGAGGGAATATCAAGTTGATAACGGGAATAAGTAAATGCGAACGTCATGATTCAGTTTACAGTGCCTGTTAATTCCTTACTGGGTGGGAAAGCAGAGTTTTATTTTGTACAGTCAAAGCAACAAGAAGAAACAAACATGAGAACACAAAAAAAAAAACCCCTGAGTTAACAGGGGTTAAGAACAAAATGTTCTTTCAAGAAATTACTATGAAAGTAGAAGGGTTTTCTCTGATTTATTAATACCTGCTTTCTTTTCTTTGCTGCTTCCTCTTTTCTCCCTAGATACAGACAACTAAAATTTGAAACTTTTTCCTTTTAGATGAGCTCATGTTGGGAGGATGTTCAGGGTGGAGGTTTGGTTTTGTACTGATGGTATACTGAAGCACAGCCCTTCCTCAGGCAGTGAAGAAATCCTATTTTGATCCAGACCTGGAACGAATGTGATTTTAAATTTCAGCTGAAGTGTTCCTTCAGGCAAGTTCTGCCTTTGTGAAGTGTCATAGAATGGTTTGGAGCTGGAAGGGACATTAAAAACCCTCTTGTTTCAGACTGCCTGCCATCAGCAGGGCTGCCTCCCACTAGACCTGCTTGCTCAGAGCCTCATCCAGCCTGGCCTTGGACACTTCCAGGGATGGGGCATCCACAGCTTCTCTGGGCAACCTGTTCCACCAGGAGGGAGGTGGGAATGGGGTCTATTCCAAATCCTTCCTGGATTATTACTTTGTAACTGTGATAAAATTCATGGGCTTTTACTGCCCTATAGGTTGAGATTTTGACACCTTTCACTCCCCTATGTCTTCCTCATTCCTGTAAGAAATCCATGGCAGGTTGTCAGTCCTGGAGATTTCTAATGCACCTGACCCTGACAACCTTCTGTGACAAATAATCTGAGACAACACAAAATCTGACAGTGTGAGACACTCTGATTTTCTGACATTCCAAATAAGCACTTCAGACCATCAGGAACCCTTAAACGAAAGACGGGATTTAGGAAATTTGGACTTAGTGACATTATGTGCCTGCATATAATGTCAAGGTGAGTTGGTTCATTAATATGAATTAATGCCAAGTAAGGAAGCAGAAAGGTAGGAAAATGAACTCTGTAAGAAAAGACTGTTTAAATCTTAAAAATAATTTCATGTGATTAAATATCAGGTTTAGATCTATTATTTATTAGTCATCTGTGATAGGAATGTTCTGTACCTGCTTGTTCTAAGAATAAACATCCTGTGGCCTTTGATTTGTCACAGTGTGAAGAGTCTGATGTTGTTTACAGTAGGTGGATGTGAAATATATTTTGGTTCAAGCTCTGGGATCTTCATTTCAACACCTGCACATTGGTGCTATTAGAGTGGTGAGTGTTTCCTTGGTGAAGTTATTGCTTGCTTTGTCATTGTGCTTATCAGGCTGGTTTTATTTTGTCATAAATTCCAGTGCAGGCAGAGAAGCACAAGTGACTGAGGCAGTTGTTGCAGGCAGAGCTGTCCCTACTTGAGGAATTTTTATTTAATCCAATTTGCTGCCAATTAACACAAACTTCTGGTCTTCATGTTGAAAAAAAGAGAGATAAAACTAATCAAATAAACATTTTGGTAGAAAACCTTCCTGCCCCTTCCCCAGTCTCAGCAGAAGTTTGATCAGCATTCACAGGAGCAAAAGCCTGGATGTAACAAATGAGAGCTGGAATTGAAACTGTTGTAAAAGGATGTGGTGGGGCACTAACTTTCCTGGATGTGTATTTTGAATAAAAGCAACCACTTTCTGCAATGTAATAGATGTCTCTCAATGGTCTGCTTTTCTGAGAAATGGAGAACAGGTTTATTTTGAAAGGAAAAGTCCATACTGGGAAAGTATGTGCACTCAAGATCCCAAAAGGAAGTATACAGAGGAGACAAAACTCTGTATTTGACTGAGTGAGGTTTTTAGGGGCCCTCCTCATGAAAATCCCAGTGCAATTAGCCAGAAAAGAGTTTGTCAGAAAAACTGGATTAATTTTTTATGTAGAAATATGCCCATGTGGTATCTCTTTCAAGCAATTTCACAAAGAATTTAAAATATACATATATATTTCCATTTTGGAAAATGCTTCAAAAGAATAAGATGGTGCAAAAAGAAACTGCACATTTTGCTTGAAATTTAATTTCATCTTTTATATATGTTCAGTTAATAAAAGTCTGATTAAACTTTCAGCACAGAGAAAAGCTTTAAGCAGAAAGAAGAGCAAAGCCTTCAGTGTGTATTGAATTGCTACTGTCATTAGTGATTTTCAAAACTGAATAAAAATTAGTGTTTTATGAATTTATGGGAGTAGTTATGTTTAATTCCTGAATAACCAATTTCCTATCTTTCAATTTTTTAAATAATGTAAGAACAGTACATATAAATGAAACAGTAAAGCATTTCTTTAAAATAGTTGAGAATTCCTAGTTATTCTTTTTTAAAGAAACAAATTTCAGAGGTTTTATTCCATGGGAAATTTTGGAAATCATCTTTTCCTTTGAGAGTAAAACTACATTGAAAAGGGTGCAATTTCTCACAAAAAAAAAAAAAAAAATTGATTTTGAGAAACTTTAGCTCAGAGTTTGAAGGACAGCCACAAAAATGTCTGGTTTCCTACTGGAGAATAGGACTCGAGTCCTGAAGTCTCTGGGCACTAATAAGAGAGTTCCTGTCTGGCTGAAAAAGAAAAGAGAAATCCTGTCATTGGGAACTGGAACATCCTTGGTGATAACACTCAATGTACCCTCTGAAATGTTCATCCCACTGGCCATGTTTGCAGCTCAGAATTTTTGGTGAGGTGTGTTTGGGGCAGATGGAAGTTATGACACCCATGTCAAAATCCTACTGGCTTGAGGGAGAGGGTGTTTGTGTGGGAATCCTGCTTTCCCAAATGATTTAGAGCCCTCTCATCTTCTCCTGCCATGGCATCTCCTTCATGGGAGTCTTTAAAGGTTTGGAAAACATCAGCCAGATGTGTTCTGAGTGTGGGGAATCCCTCCTTGGTGGAGGGAGAGGACAAAAAATGAATTGTGAGTATTCTGCTTTTACTTCCCATCCCAGGTGTCACAGCAAGCAGGGGATCTGAGGCCTCTCACTGGTGTGTTCTGTGGTGTCTGCAGCTGGATTTGACTTTTTAGTGCTCTATTGCCAGGTTTTTGTTGGAAATGTGTTCTTTCAAACGATACCTTCATGAGCATTCTGGGGCATTGCTCCAGTCCTGTTCCTGCCCTCTCCCCCAGGAGTTTTCCCCTGGGATGCAGAGGTTTCTCCTGGATACCTGGTCTCTGGCAGCATCTGCTGTCAGTGGTTTCTGTTCTTCAGCAAACTGCCTCCTGGAGCTGGGGTATGAGACTGACTAGAGCACAAACCACATTAAAATATAACCTGTGGGTTTATCCAAGCAGAGCTGAAGTGGTGGTGGCTGTAAGTGGGCTGTAAAATCCACAGAGCAGGTTAGAAAAACAGGGAGAGCAATGCCATTCAGAACAGTGTCAGTGTGTCTGGGGTGGTGGAAGGAAGCTGCTTGCTACTTACAGGCTCCTGGAGAGAATAGAGTTACACAGGAGCTCACATGGTTTTCCCTGTTTCTCCTGCAATTTATGTAAATGCTAGCTGAAACTGTTTTGCAATTGGATGAACACTTGCATTCCTGGCTGAAAAGACTGGGAAGCAGAGGGTTCCCAGCTCCACTGGGATGTGCTGCTTTCAGTGGGGGTATGGTCCTGATCTTCAGTAGGTTCAGAAAACCCATATTTGAGCACAGCAAAGCAGAGACTGTCATGAAATCAGCTGCAGTAAAAGAATACTGCAAATTCTGACCCTGCAGAGCTGTACTTCCTCCCAATATACTCTTCCAGTGCTTCTATTAAGTTAGTTCAGGTCTGAGGAGGTTCTTTGCTTTTCTAAGTAATATATTTTTCTTGCACTCCTTACCATTCCTAGAATGGATTTTTGTAACACCCAGCTTCTTTCTTCATCTGGAAATAGGGCTGTTCTAAGTCTAATTTTGAGAGCTACAACTTAAGAGGTTTTAACTGACATCACAACACAGTATGCATTCAGTGTCAGCAGTATTTGGTGTGTCACAAAATACTCCTTTGGTGAATTTTACTATAACTAATGTCTGTGTTGCTGTCCCAACCCCTTTGCCATCAGTCAGGCTGATTTAATCAAGTTAGAAAGCAGGGGAGCACTGGAGGAGCAGTGTGTCAAACCAAACAACAGTAGAAGCCAAGCTCCAAACCAAATACAACATTATAAAGTCTCCTACATCATAGATAGTGGCTCTTCACGATCCCTGTGAATTCAGAGGTGTTGGCAGGTGAATTTTAGCTTCTTCAAATTTAAGAAACAATGTCACACAATATGTACAGCTTGAGAAATTTCTGAAAGAAGGAATGTAAGTGTTAATAATAATCTTGTGTTATTTCATTTATATGAGGAGCATCCTGCTGCGAAGGTGCTACCCTTTGTAATATTAGTTTTTATAATAATACCAGTATTTTTTACAGTGTGTAACTCCCATGTTCTTTTCCACCTGTGCTTGATGTAATGTAGAGGATGGCTCAGAGAAATGCAGTTCAGGGTTTCCTAGCAGTGGCCTTATTGCAGTGGTACAAAATGGACTTAAAGACAACATTTTATCTACAAGTAAGTGTTATGAGACCCATTTTAATTGGCTGAATATCATTACGGGTGCAAAAATCCAAAGAGTCGCAACTGAATTAAGTAAATCATCCCACCATATCTTTTGACTTTAAGCCTTAATGCTTATAATTTCTAGATTTTTCTCCATCCACCACCTCCTTTAAAGACTGCAGAAAAAAGATGACCCAGCAGTGATGGCAATCCCTGGCTTTTCCTTGCAACCCTAGGGAATTACAAGCAATTGGGAAAACGTGTTATGAAGAAGAAAGACGTCAGGGTATTTTGCTAGAGAATGTATTATTTTGAATTTACTTAAATTTCTCTATTTTGCTGCTAATTGTTATTGCCACGTGTTTGAGTAGAAAATAGAGGGGTGATTTAAATACCATAATGAAAACAAAACTCTTTTAAAGTGCCAATACATGGAATCTTCCAGTAGAATTTCTGCTGGACTCCCTGCAAAGATGGTCCAGCCCCAGGGAGAAAAAGCAGCTGAATATGATTATGCAAAAGAGTAGGTGATTTCCACCTTTGATCACTGGCTGATCATAAAATGCTGAAAAAAATATCAAAAAGAGTGGTAGCAGTGGTTTTAGGAGTGCAGTTTTACAATTGGTGAGAAGCTTTGCCATCCTGGCCAAACACAATGCATCTTTATTTTTTTCCTTCCTTAACAAAGGAACACAGTGTGTTTGACAGCTCACAGCTTGAATGGGTTTGCCTTACGTGAGGAAAAAATAAAATTATGTGGGGTGTGGAGGTGGTGTTGTTTCTGTTTCATTTATGGTGGGGTGATGTTGTTTTTACTTAATTTGTGTATGGTTAAAAGCTGGTATTTGGGAACTTATTTGCTGTCACTTAAAAGATGTTACAGGGAGGTTTTGAACAGGAAATTGTGAAAAAGGAAGTTGCATGCCTTTGAATTAATCCTTTATAAATAGGTGCAACCAGAGGGGTTGAATAAAGGCTAGGATTTATTTGCATAGGGAAGTACATTATGCATGCTATATGCATAAAAGAAAAGGAGAAGAGCTGTGTGGCAGTGAAAATGTGAGCTGTTTCTGTAAAAGACTATTTTTTTAGTTTATAAATATGGCAGAGTGTTGACAGCATTCATGACATCATGTGATGTATATGATGTCAGCAAGTTGGTGTCATGCGATTTTGTATTTTAGCTTGCGTTTCAACAAGAAAAAGACAAACACTTGGGTTTTCTTTAAAATGTGAAACATAAGGGCTCCAAATTAAAAGCTCCAAATAAAAATAGCCCCCACTCCCCACCAAAATGTCTTGCTCCAGTTTAGGGGAAGCCAGCTGGTCTCCATCACCCAGCACAGGGAGGCAGATGTAGGTGCCAAGGTAGGGATGCTCTTCTCTCTGCTTTGCTGAGACGATTTCTCTGGTTTTAATGGCATTTCTCCTGACCAGTGAGATCAGAACCAGTATCCAGCTGTAAAATGGCAACATGCTGAGGAAGTTGTAGCCTGATTGCTTGTAGTTAATCCATAAAGTAATTCTGTTTCTTAGACATTTATCTCTTCTGCAGTACTGACTCGGGTGATAATGTGAAGGGAAAAAAAGCACCCCTCGGGTAAGAGAGTGAATTTTTGCATTTCATACTGCTTCTGAAGAGCTTCCTGGTGCTCTGCTAGCACCAGAATGATAATTTTCCACTCTGCTACTTCTCAATGTAAGACAAAAAATTCTGTTAATGGTGAGCTGCTATGTTAATTAATTCATCATTTAATTGTTTCTAATAGCTGTTTCTACTAGGAAAAGGTAAAGAGATACAAATCTAGTTATGTATACTTACTTATAAATCTGGAAGAGAGGATGGTTTATATCTGGATGTATATTTCTGATTGGATACATTTTCCAAGAACCTCATTTACAGAGAAAAGATATTGACAACAGACTTTAAGCTTTTTCCTTTTGGGAACTCAAAATCACTAATTACTCTTCAGTCCTGCCTCTTGATTTCTTTATTTTTATTAGCCTTTTTTGGGAAAAGAACATAAAATAACTCAAGTATGCTGTGCTTTAGTGGTTCTGATTATAGTTCTGCACTTAATTAATAAGAAATTATGGTAAATAACTCTTACTGTTCAGCATTCATTGAAAAAAATCCTGGAAATAATGGAGGCCAGATGAGAGAGAGAGAAAGAACTGAAACTCTGAAAAGTGGGCTGATGGGACAGCTGCTTTCCAAGAAGCCATGTTCTATAACCCCATATGATTCTTACAGGTTATTTATTTGGGAATTCGAAAATTTTGAGAGAAAAAGTATGTCCTGAAGAGGTTAAAGTCTGATCTTACACCCCCTTTAGTCTCCAAAGTTTGGCTGATCTTTTGAGGTGTTTTACAAATGGGTAGGTTAATTTGTGGTGTCAGGGTAGTTCCTGTGGGGTCCAGGTGGTCCCCACGGGTTGTGTGATTCCTGATGAGGAGCTGCATCCAAAAGGAGCACCAAAATGTAGCTAAGAACTTTTATAGACTGTAGGCAGAGGAGTAATGTTAAGTTTTTAAAAATCCTGAGTGTATCCCAAGTACCTCTGTTGTAACCTGGTGCTGGACAGTTCTGTCATCACAACACAGGATGCTCTTTGGGTGTTACAAGAAAAAATAATATCACCAAAGCACACTCCACCTTCCTTTAGTGTTTGAAATTTCACCATCAGGCTTTTTCATGTCTGTGAACAGCATGGGTAATTAAGCCATCCCTGAAGTGTATTCTGGCTCCAGAGGTATGCTACATTCAGTAAGTTCACAGTGCATTCTTGAAGTAAATGAAGCAAGTTTCTGGAGTCTGCCAGCTGAAAAAATGCATTATGCACTGCCAGCTAGCTCTAGCAGCCAGATTTAAGCTGTTCATGTACTGCTTTGTTTGTCTTACTTGTGACTTTATGACTTTACAGAGTGAGTTGCAGATGTCTGAAGATCAAAAACCTCCCAAATGCCTGCTGAGAAAATTTAGGGTAGAAACCAACACGAGTGGATAGTTTAGGAGTTCACTTCTTTTATATCATTGAATAAAACCAATTTGATATTCTTAATGAAATGAGACAGTCCGAAGGCAGAGAATAGCTCATGTTTACACTATGGGAGAGTTGGAGAAACTGTCTGTTCCCAAATTCAGGGTACAAATTGTTTTGCAGCTAAGGGTCAAGAAGAAAATACCCTCTTTTTCCCCTTTCCACATCCTGCAGGATGCTATAGAACAATTAAGTTCATTGGTGGTGGGGGGGCAGGATTAATCCTCTCACGGAAACATCTGGAATTGGTAAATATCTGATGTGGGAGACCCTCTTAGAACAGAATATGAAGGATTTCCACAATGGAACAAACCAGCTTTTATTCTTTCCTTTCTCCTGTTCTCAGCTCTTTGTTAAGTGACAGATTTTAAGACCTGAAACGTAGGAAAAGTGTGTCTGTGCTTAAGGGAGAGATAGGAAGGAAGAACTTCAGCCAAAATGAACATTATAGACCAGACAGAGGATATGCTTATTCAGGATGGGATGGAAGAAGAAAATACTTCTCATGGCATGAGACCATTTGAACTTTCAGATACCTGGAAATAACACTGGCAGTGGTGAAATTGAGTGGAAGTTTCTTCTAGAGAGTAGAAAAGCAGGGCAAGGATGGAAGGGGCTGGTTTGTCTCAGAAGGACATTTCCCCAAACACAAGTTAAAAATGAATAAATGGTAGATACTTGCTGCTCACTTGGAACTAACACTTCTTTTTGTCTTTGTTTCTCTGTCATGATTTTTTAAATGCATGTAACAGATATATATTCAAAAGTGCTATTTTTTATAGACCCTCGTATTTCCTGGCTGAGAAGTTACTTCAGAGCAGAAAACCTGAAACTTCCTGAGCCTCAGGCAAAGTGGAGCCATATATGATA
This sequence comes from Cettia cetti, assembly GCA_013401135.1. Taxonomy (NCBI): domain Eukaryota; kingdom Metazoa; phylum Chordata; class Aves; order Passeriformes; family Sylviidae; genus Cettia; species Cettia cetti. The sequence goes on along the minus strand of VZUI01036386.1, from coordinate 62,717 downwards.
AACTCCTTTGCAACTGTAATTTTACATGGCTTATTTGACTTGTGCTTATTATGATTTCTGCCTGGTTTTCTGGTAGCCCAAACAGAAGATTGGTAACACAGAGAGTGGTAACACTCTCTTCCAGCAGAGAGTAATCAGTCTCTGTATAGATACACCAATATGATAATTTTTCTGTAAGGAAAAGATTTGTCTTGATGTTTTTGCATCACGGTAAGTGGGAGGAAGCAAACCGAGTCTGTCTCAGCTGATGTTTTGAACCGACTGAGACTTGCCTACCAGACTTAGGGAATTTATTTAATGTGACTTGTGTGGTACATACTACAGTACTAAGCCTCCTGCCTATCTCCTGCCAAAAGCAATTTCAATTAGAGCACTTTATTTCCAGGACCTGCCCCACCCCAACCTTCTCTTCAATGTATCTGTATTTGACAGTGGTATTATTTTGTAAAGATATGTGTTTAGCACAAACTAAATCATAACTGGCTGTGCTGGAGAAGTGAGAGCTCTCTTTAGGCATCTACTAAAATCCTGGTTTTCCCCTCAAGAAGTTATGAAATTTTTTTCTGCTGAAAACTCGCAGTATGTGGCATCAGTGATAAATTAGCTTGATTTATTCTAGATTTGTTAAATAACATTTTGTTTCTATTGAAATTGCAATGTTGGATGCAACCCGATTCTTTCTAAATTACACCCGTTCTCAAACTTCTATCAGCATGTTTAATATAAATTGCTATTATCAAATTAAGATGTTACAATTTAAGAGAGTCTAAAACGTTTTGGGTTGGTTTTCTTTTTCCCTGTCATATGTAAAGTAAATATTGTGACAGCTGTCTTACTGCAGATGTCTTTGTAATCCTTCTGGTAGGATTTCATATTAATCAGATTTTTTTCTGCCTATAGGTTTGATTTCATGGATGTAGGGCTGCTGACGGGTCCCTGCATTCACCACTATTTGCTTGAGCACAACACCAGCCTAAAGATGTGCTCCTCTGACTGGAAGGTGACTCAGGACAAGACTAGAAAGTTGTTGTGTGTCTTCAAAAGATTTTGAGGACATAAACAGCTTCCTCATGAGTATCTGAACCGTTAGAGCATCTGAGACTCTGTATAAGGCACAAAGCACAGCCCCAGCTGGCCCTTTGCACTGGCCCAGGGATTTCTGTTTGATTATTGTCAGGGCTTTTGTGAGTCACTTCAGCCAAATTTCCAGCTCAGATGTTTGCATGAGTGAGATGTGGATGTGAGGCTTGAAAGTCACCTAAGACTAGGGTCTGTCTCCTTCTCCTGGAAGCTTTGCTTAAAGCATTCCAGGAAGGAAAAAATTCCCCCAAGGGTTTTTCTGATCCTCCAGAGACTGATTGGTGTGACATCAAGAAAGAGCAGTCAGCTATATTTACTCCTTATAAATTCAAGAGGGGGTGAAGTCAGTTCCCTGTTTAACAGTAATTTTATTGAATATTGCAGTAAAGTGTGCTCATTTTTGTGATGCCTGTAAAAAAGAGCTATAGAAATTGAAGAGTATTTTATATTCTCAGAGATACTGCAAGATGTACAGAAACAATTTGTCTGTTTCCATGTTTCCCATCCCATTAAATGTGAGGGAGACTTAGGTTCCCCCTTTTAAGAAAACTGAGCATTTCAAAAACACTGAAGGACCAGGAAAGGACTTCAAAATGGAGCAAACAAAAACAAAAGAATATAGCAGATATTTCAAAGCTGCAGACAAAAGTAAAATCCTGACAGGAATATCCAACCTAGTCAGCCTCAATCTGTGGGAAGGAAGGATGCTGAGAACTAAAACCTACAGCAGCCGAAAACCAGAAGTAGCTAATAAAGCACAGTTATTAGCTGTGGTTTGCTACGATGCTTTAACCCCCCAGAAAAGGCTGACCCAACAAGCTGAAATTCCTTGGGACACCATCCACAATCTTTTTACATTACCACTAACACTTTAGCTAATAATTAGGAATTCCTCTGGTTTCCACTGTCACTGTATGAATCATTTAGTTTAAATGTGGGTACCTTAAGTGAGTCTGAATGATTCTGCTGGAATCAGCAAATTAAGCAGACCATTTAATCTTCTCAGCTGCATTTACCTGGCTAGAGGAAACGTGCCACAGACATTTTGAATGTTAATGAGAGACTTGTAAAAATGAAGGTTCCCCTTACTTTTGTAAAGGTCAGCAGGAATGAATGGCACAATTCACATCACCTGAAAAAATGAAAACATCTTGGAAAGTGTCAGAAGTGAAAAAAAAAAAGTTCTGAAATGAATAAACATGTGAAGGAATAAAGTGAAACGGGTACAGAATTTGCTTGGGTCTAGGGATGAGCAACTAGGGGGATCTGTATATGGAAATCAGCTGAAAGTGTGGAAATAAACCTAGATTGGGAAATCTAATTCTAAATAGACAATTGGTCTGTAATATCTCCATTTCCCCCATCCCTTTATGGAATATGTGGTCTTGATTGACCAGCATTGTAATGAGTATACATTACACACTTTAAAGAACCAGTTGTGAGGCACAAATAAGAAAAGCCTGTGAATGTGCTATAATAGTAAAATATATAATACTTGTAACTACTAGGTGTTGAAAAACCCTCCACTTTTCCATTGGTAATGAAATAGGTGAACTTGGCAACTACATAAATTAACTAAATATGGGATGCATTGAGTCTCTGTTTAAGTATCTCCTTTGAAGTAGTTACTTTTCTTTCATGTGATTGAAAAAAAAAAAAAAGAACTTGCTCTGCTTATTTTCTGAGAGTTCCCTTCGAGTGTTGCATTTCCCATCATATTTGTGTTTTGATTTTTTTAAAAATTATTTGCTTGAATTTTTTTTTCCATTTTTTTCTTTAATCTTTTCTTTCATGCAACTGATTCAGTGCCATTTTCCTGCCTCCCTGGCCCCAGGCTCAGCAGCATCTGTAGGTCAGCTTAGTTTTGTGCAGACTGGTGAGGAATTGCTGTGGGCAGCAGAGTTTTGTGTGGAAGGAAATGCTGCAACTGCTTTAAGGGAGCAGATTACATTTCTCACCTGAGGGGCTACCAGTGGTTAAATTGGTTCTGTTGAGCTGTCTGTGGGTTCAGAGCCCTGAATTTATTCAGCATCCTTAACCAAACCTAGAATTTAACTTCCTTACTTGTAGGAAGACTTTGAGCCCCTCTGCTCTAAATGAATCTTTAGGTATTGTTATTAAAATATCAGCAAGGGATATCACTCAAGACTGGAGTGCCCTTGCTCTGATTTCTGTGAAAACACAGACAAGGAAATATTCCCTGCCCCAAAGAAATGAAATGGGTGAGACAAAACAAACAGAAGCATCTGGAAGGGAATGAACTTGGTTGCAGTCACACAGTGAATAAATCCTTGGCAGACCTTGAGGTCTCTTGAATTTTGTGTGGTTGATTTTTTTTCTTTAATAAAACTTGACTGGAAATGGTATCCAAAATGTCAGAAATCCCCTTTTTATCTCTTATTATTGGTCCATAGCTGGAAGTACCCTTTCTGTCATATGAAATGATCTTCCTGACCTGCTGCACTCCATAGTCTCTATCACCTCTTCCTTCACCCACCCTGTGATCCAGGACAGGTGTGAAAGAATAGAGCATTTCTTATCTTGCATCAATAGCTGTTTATCAGAGGCAAATGAACTCCAAGGTGAGCAAAAGGGAAGATACTTTGCAGTAGCCTAATTTATAAAGGTGGTAGCTTCTTTTGGAGACCAGGAATTTGGACAATTGTTTTTAATAATGAACAGATGGAGCTATAGATCAGTTTACCTAATGTCACATATTGGTGAGAGGAATAGAAGCAGTGGAAACCACAGACATACTGTGTTTTTATATTGCTTTTTAATCTGGTTTCCAGTTACCTTTTCTGGATATTTGTTTCCTCACCATCTTCCTGTCTCCCGTGGTGGTATTTTGAAGTGCTACTGTAAACCTTTATGCAGGAGGTCTCCACCAAGGCAACTGAGTGAAGCTGTAGAAGTGCCACTACCTCTGCTTTCTGGGACACAAAGATCCCTCTGCTTTCAACCCAGCTGCCTTCCTCTCTCTTTCATACTTGGCACCTTATCTCCTACAATTCTGTGGAAAAAAAGAGTAATTAGTACTGATAGAAATGCACACACACACATATACATATATATACAAATATATATATAGATATGTAAAGATTTGGGCCAAGATTTACACAGATAGATTTTAAAAGCATTTTTCTTTATATAGTGATGTGGTCCCTGTTTCAAAAGGCACTTTGGGGTCTCACTCACGCAGAAGGTCATGAGAAACCACAACATGGAATGACAGCAGTCACTGGCAAAGCTCAAGGAAGTGCTGTGGGTTTCAGGGGCTGAATTTGTGTCCACACACCATGAAACCAATCCTGCAGGGTGTAGTCATGGTAGTCCCCATGTTGGGCTGTCCTCTCACATCAGCTCTCTGGCTCTGCCTGGTTTACAAAGAGTGTTTCTTTGGTAAAATTACCTACTTTTTCTACATTAATGTGAAGCTCCCTCTGTAGCAGTGGATTCATTCAGGCATTGTAAAATGTGTAAGTGACCATTTTCAAATTTAGTAGCACTTTGAGGTATAAGTTAGGGTTAAGGTCCCATTATACCAGGCACTCTAGAAACTCACAGGAGTTTTTTCCTTGACAGGAAATTTCTCTTATCTAAGTATTCAAGAATAGCCAAATTTAGGAGGTGAAGTAGTGATGCAGAGAAGAAAATAATCTGCCAACATCGTGTTGCAAGACAATAGAAAAGATAAGAAATTAAACCATAGACCTAATTCAGTGTCTTATCCAGAACCACTGCTGTGTTCCAAAATTAAACAGTATGACTTACAATTATATTTACTAGAAAACAAGGAATAAAGTAGAACTGTCCACCTTAAATTACCTTTCTGCTTTTTGTGGTGCTCTGGACTTTTTGCCTGATATTTGGGCACAGTGTTGAGGAACATGGGCTTCCACTCTGCCCCAGTTATGTGCTTTTAAATCTTCCTATCCTTTCCAGCATGGAGACTTTTGATTGCTTATTTTATGCCTGGCTCAACCCCTTCTGATCAGAGGAGGTAATTTAGGCTCCCTGAACCTGTTGCTCTTGGGCAGGGTATTTCTCACCTTGCTTTTTATATTGTCTTGTGTGAATGGTGCTTTTTACAGCAGCACCTCCACTCTGAGCCAGCAGCTGCTCCTTCACCTTGTTCTGTGCAAGGGTCTGTGCACAGAGAATCTTTTTTTTTTCTCGCAAGTTTATTTCCTCTTGCTCTCTGCATGCCTTTTCCTGGGTTGGATCTTGCCTATTTGCTTTACAAACCAGAACATCTCCTGCTGGCTGGAGTAAGGGAGCCACAAATATGCCTTTAATTAAGGAACTTTTAACAGCTCCAAGTTATGCGTTGATGTGTGAGTTCTTGGGTCAATAATATGAGCATGCAGCTCATATTTTGGTGCTTAACTTCTAGTCCAAGACCTCTGTTCTGTCACAGGAGGCACGGCAGTTCATGGTTGGCCTTGTGTTAACTCCTGGCAAGAGTGTGTATCTTCTATGTCCTTTCTTCCCAATAAGACAGCAAAAGCTCCACCTTTCTTTTCTCTGCCCTGCTCCTTGTGAATAGGTTTGTTTATGGGTTTCATTGTTGTTACTCTTGCTCCAGTGCTTGACCAGATTTGTAGACTCAGAAATATGAATGCTGCTTTGTTTGCCTGTTCAATCATAAATTCTGTTCTGCTGTGTGTTCTGCCTGGCTGACCACTGGTGCTGTGCTTCTCATACATTTATTAGGGAATAGCAGAAGAGCCAAAGTCTCTGAAACTATATTTACTCCTTGCCAGGGACATTATCTGCAGAGATGCTGCAAGTTCTGCTCCTCTCCATCTAAGCACGCACACAAGCTGGTTTCTTGGCCTCTTCCATCAAACTGTTCCATTTAGGGCTTTTCAGTTTTACAGTATAGCAGGAAAAAAATTAAAGAGTCCTGCTGAGTGGAGTCCTTCCTTGCTGTTTTCTTTTTTTTTTTTCTGTTTTGTGTTTTCTATTTTTTCTCCTTCCTTGCTAAAAGAGAAGAAGGGCTGAAACAACACAGGAATGAATTAATGGTGGGGGGATGGCAAAACCAGGAGCAGGACTACAAAGCAGTGAGTGCCATGCAGTGCAGTGCACAGAATTTCAGGGTAACAGCATTGACAGTGCCTGAATTGGGAACTGGAGGATTTAGGAGGAGAAATGTTCCTGTGTAGAAGATCAAGATTTCCCTATGTATTCTGTTTCTTGTCCTGTGCTTAATACTGATAACACCAGAAGGAAATTCCTATTTTCTCCTTCATCTACAATTAGACATGCTGTATTTCACTTACCTTTCAAGTAACTAGAGCAAAACAAACCTCTCTGTGATAACTCCTCTCTTTAAATGCAGTTTTTTGGGGTTTTTTTTTCCAGATAGAGTAGGGTGATACAGACATCTCTGTGAGCACTGTCCTTACACACTCTGAGTCCTGAGGGCTTTTTTACAAGAAAGCAGCTCTGGAGATAAATTTTCTTGTTTCCAGCTCATGAACTCAACTATGCTGATTTTTCCACTGGTGGCATTTTAGATTCTTCTCCTGATACATATGTTTTGATATTTGCATGACACCTGCTAGTACAGAAAACCAGGTGTGGTGTGACGAAGACAAGGTCTATGTTACTTGGCAAGTTATATAATCTTAAAAATCTGTCATAAGAACATAAAGTATTGGAGTTTAAAGATGGAGTACTTGTAAGTCTAGAGTAGGTGTTTGCTTTTATTTAGAATAAATGCTTGGATGTTTTCACAAAATGACTGGAATTATAGGCATTCTGTTAAACCCTTCAGCTTTCCCGCTTGGTTGCTTCATGAAATTACCCAAAGCTTCCCCATCACATAACATGGTGGGCTTTTCCATTGCAGCTCTGTCGTGCTACACTTTCCCCCAGACAAATGAAGTCTTTGGGAAATGGTATCTGGGCAGGATGCAGGGAAGTAGAAGACTTCTGTAGCTTCTCTTCCTGGGGTAAACCAAAGCCTAGGTTTAAGGCTTCATTACTGCCCCTCTGAAGAAATATGAGAGAAGCTGTTGCTAAAATTGCCAAAGTGGAATTGCTGGGATGTTGGACTTTGTCAGCTGTGAAGACAAGCATGTTCTGAGATTGGACATGTGCTCCTGCATGGATTAGGGAATAGGTACTAAAGATGGCATCTCACAAAGTGAGAGGAAAGGGAGCTCTATAAAAAGCAGACAAGCCCAACCACCAGGATGAAATCTGGCTTTGAGGGGTAAGTCAGGTGAGGGGGCAGCTGAGGTTCTCAGCTTGCAGCACTAGCAGCAGTGGCACATTAATGAAATGTTTTGCCTGGTGTGTTGTGCTGGCTCTGTCAGGCTCTGCAGCTCCTGCTGGACCCCCAAAACTGCAGAGATGCCTCCCTGGCATTGCCTTGGCACCAGCCAGGCTCCCAGCAGCACTGAGGGGCAGGAGCAAGGGCTGTCCAGGTGGCAATCCAAGAGGAAGCAGCTTTCCTAGTTCAGGGTATGTGTGATCTTAGAAGGAAATAGAAAAACCTGCTTTGTTTGCTGTCCTTTTCCCCTTTCCCTTCCCTTTTTTCCCTTTAGTATGTTCAACATACATCTCCTTTGGAATCTTTTCCAAATGATGGTGTTCAGCCTTTTCGTGTCATGCCCACCTGCTATTTTTCAGACATTTCAGAAAATTACTGGTTTCACAATAGGATTGCAACATATGTCAGAGGGATGGGGAAATTAGGACAAAATTGGAGAGGGAGGAAAATATAAATGCATCCAGAGTGGTTATTTCATGTTAATATGCAGATGTTTTTTATTGCATAAAGACATGGGGAACCATGTGGAACTTGCTCTCCTCACTCCTTTTGCCCCAGTCCTATTCCCCAGTTTTGCATTATGTTTGGTTGTTGCATTTCCTTTTAACCAAAAGTGTGTATTATCCTTGAGGGACCATCTGTTTGCTTTGTGCCTGCCTGAAACACCACCCCGGGCCCTGGCACACACGGCCCCTGAATGCTCTGATGACACACATTAACAGCCCGATGAACAGGGCAGTTCTGCACTTCCTTGATGCTCCTGCATTCAGAGTGTGAATTCAACAAGCTCCAGCACAGGCAGATCTTGAACGTTCCACGGTCAATGGGAATTGGTGCTGGTTTGGAAATGTAGGTGAAGATTGCAACAAGGCATGTGTGCTCTTACAGAAGGTTTCTGTTTGGAGTAAATTTGGAAAGAGTGTATTTTCTCTTGTAATGCAGTGTGAAGACACAATTCCTATTGCTCATTTCAGCTGAGTTAGAATCTGACCCAGCTGTCTTTGAGCTGCAGCTGAATTAGCTCCTGAGTCAGTTATAATCCACTTCTGAAGTGTGATAGGAATCCCATTTTCCCTGACTCATTTTTAGCTCATTGTCAGTAATTCAACATGATCTTCAATAAAGATATGACAAACTCAATTTTTCCCCAATGCAGTTGCCTTTTTAAGCAATAACATTTTTCTCAGACTGTATTTTTTGGTGTGTTTTGCATAGCCCAAAACTCAAAGCCACAAAAGAATAATCAACAACATTTAGGTCTTTTGGAGTCCACACTTTGTGTGGTTGTGCATGTCAGCATCCTTTTCTACAATGCAGTAGAGCAGAGATGAAGCATATCCACATTAAGGCCAAAGATTTCTCTAATATTTAAAGAGAAAAAAATACACATTTTAAACCACATGTTTTGTGAGTCAAAGCTGAATTCTGTTTGCTCCTAGCTTTCAATTTTCTTTCAAAAAACTCCCAGCTTTGGACTTAAACTATAAAAACGATGAAGCATCGTTGTGAATGCCTGTAGGAAGCAAAAATAGGACACCACTTGAGGGCAGCAAGTGCTCAGCTTCTTCCTGCCAATATAGCAAAGTATCATGAGGAGGCAGGAGACTGCACTTCTATTTTCCATTCATTTATCGTGTAATTTTTGACTTGTTTTACAAAGAACATTGTTTCCAAATAATAATTGCACAGATAGAAAGAATTTTTATTTTGTTGCTGCAAAAATTAAAAAAGGGGAAATTTTGTTCTGGGTGTTTCTTTTTGTTTTGGAATTCAGTAAATATGAAGGTGCATGGAAGTTTTTTGAAGGTGGAAGAGAAGGGATCCAACAGTAGAAGTTAATTTTCACCAAATATGTCCTAGGAATTTTACATGCCATTTGTGCAAAGTCTTCACACTAGAAAATACAGAAAAAACACATGAACTTGGAAAGAAAAAAATTCAGTATAGATGATAATGTGAGCTCATGTAACTTTCAGATACCTAAAGAATGAAGACAGTGTCAAAATACACATTTGATATGTCAGATTAAATCTGCACAAGAACCTCTAATCCTACCATAGATAAATTCTTACAGAACTTGATTTCACAACCTTATCTTTTCCCAAAAAATGCTCAGTTTTAAAATGCAGCAAAATGATAAAAATGCAATCCATCATCTGGAGCTAAATTTATGCCTTTGTGCTCCCTTAACAGTTTTAGAATTTAGATGCCAAGTAGAGATCTTTACCAATTAGGGTAACAGGCTGATCAGCCAGGAGGTTATTTGGGAACTCGATGGAGAAGCCCATGGGGTTTTATTGTGATTCATGGTGATGATGGAGAAGTGCAGGTTTCAGTTTAGTTTTCTACTTTCCTCCCAATGCCATCTTTCCTCTGCTGACTCATTTTACACCTTTTCTTGTACCAGTTGCTGCCTTCTCTGTACAGACCTTTTGTCCTCATTGAAGGTTTCCATTCCTCTGCTCTGCAGTTTGAGCTGCTCCCCCTCAGCCCCTCAGCTTCCTCATCCTCTCCCAAGCTCCTTTTCCATGTCAGCTGGAGTTCTCCTCCCCCTCGCTGAAGGACCAGGATGGGAGAGCAACCAGAGTGCATCAGAAATCACTTTCACCTCCTCTGCTCGGTGCTGCAGCATCCTCAGCTTGTTGGAAGATGTCAGGGCGGGGATGTCCTGCTCAGCCCCATCAGCTGTGACTGTGTGTGAGTATTTTGGGACCTCTGAGTCTTGTACAGCACAACCTGAGCAGATTTTCACAGAGGCTGCAAATATCAGCACAGTTTTCATCCACATTTTTGCTAAACTTTAATTTCTGGTCAAAAGCATGGCTTTGCTGGAGAGTTCTAGTTTTATGGTGGTATTTATTTTAATGTTAGAGAAAAAGTGAAGTCAATTTACCATTTTCAGAAATGAGTGAAAAGCATAAGCCAACTAAAAATATATCTGCATACAGAAATAAAATTCAAATTCAATGCTTAATGCAATTCAGCACCATAATAGGCAATTTCAGTTCATGTGAACAAAGTTGATGAGGTTTAATTGAAGGCAGGCTTATGTAATTGAAAATGTAAAAGGTGTCTTACCTGTAGGTATTGACATTGGTGTTGCCTCTGCTCTGTTTCTCTTGTCTGAGGTCATCTTTTCCTGTGGATGCACAGGAATTTTGAAAGGGGATAAATGTCTCTATTTCACAGATACAAACTCACCACTCAGAAACACTGTTGGTCAGAGTTTTCAAAATTTGGCACAGTTTTTGCATTTTTAAATTTTCAGCTTTTTAAATCCAATCTGTGAGAAAGAAGCTGTCGTTTCCACAGTGCCTTTTCATTGTCCCTCCCACTGAAAGTAAACTGGGGCTCAGAGACCACTCATCTAAAAATCAGGCTTTATCTGTTTCAGATGAAGTCTGCAGAAGCTGGCCATTACTGAAATGCTGTTTTTTTCCCCTATCTTGCACAGGAAATCTGTTTCAGAGCCAGAAATACAGATTGAATCTCAGGACTTCTACACCTTTGGTTCAGCAGCAAGACCATCTGTCACTTCTAATTCCTGCTATGAAAAAGATGATCTAGTTATCTTTGATGGAATAGTTCTGAATTTGCAAGCTACATTCTTCTCCTTTTCCTCAATTAGATTTTCATCCCCTCCTACATACTGTAATCTCTATTTGAAGGTTCAGCCTTGGATAAAGCTAAACCCCAAAAGAACGATGCCTTTTTAATCACTGGCTCCCCACTGGATATGATATAAACTTGCAAAACATGCTGGCTCCTCTCACCAAAGCAATCTTGACTTGGTTCCAAAGGGGAGAGAAAACAGGTGAATTCCTTGTCACTTTAGATTTCACTAAGGATATGCAGAACTTTTACTCCATTTTAAGCTTGGTATATGTTTTGGAAGATAGAAGATTTATAAGGAGAGGCTGGATATTTTTTAAGGCATGTCTACATCTTAACCAGCATCTGCATATCATTTCAAGGTTACTTTTAAATCTTCTGGATTCTCACCCAGCTTTGTTTGACTCTCAAAGGCAAAGCACTCTCTCTCATAGGACCATTAAATCATGATGAGATTCTCTTTCATAATGAGGAAAAAAAATCCATATTTTTTTCTTTGGAGAAAACCATACTCATCTTCATCTGGGTAAAGAGATGCCTCCTGAATCATAATGTCTTCAGTCTTCCACACGTGTGTTTCCTTGGTGTAAACTACAGATAAAAAGCACATGATATAATTTCATCCTTTTGCACTGTAGGTGAGGGAATGTCTCAGGCTGTTGCATCCAGCTGCAGTTTTTTTCCCACCCATGTACACATAAACACATTCCTGAAGCTCAAACTCAGCTGTGTGTCTGTAGTTCAGGGCATGTGTCTGCTGTTAAATTTTAATGAAAATAAGATTGAAAATTTAGGGATTAATGACCACTTGGCAAAAATTCAGCTGATATCTACTTTATCTGCACCACTTCTTCCAACCTCCCTTCTACAATGAATAACTGAAAAGGACCGAGGAACTGAAAGCTGTTTCTAGGATACAATGTGCAGCACTTCCTACTCTTGGCTCACTCTAACTTCAACCTCTCAGCTCTGTCATTTTTTTTCTGTCTATGAATTTAAAATAGCTTTTGCCACCAGATAGTGAAGTGGAAGCAATAGCATTTGTCCCAGCTGTGAGTGGGATCACCTTGCTACCGTGGTAAAATCGAAGGGGCTGATCTTCACATGGATTTTGCATCAAGGTAATTTCCACACCTTACTTATTCTGCTGTTGGGGTAAAACCTTTCCTGCAGTGAGTTCAGAGGTTTTATGTATGTGTGTGAGAGCACATATGTCTCTGTGCAAAGCACGGCTTCTCTGCATTGGCATTCCAGCTGGCAGTTCCTGGAAAGCTGTCTGGAAAGCCACCCTGCAGCTCCAAAATCTTCTGCAAAAAGGAAAATCATGAATGATGTGGCCTCTCTCCTGCCACTCTTACCTGTGCCATCCTTTCTGTGCTCCAGCAAGTGGGCAGAACGGGAAAGAGAGGGTTGCTTTTTTTATAATCCCTCTTTGAAGGGAGAACAAATTCCTTTTTTGGGGGGCCATTCCAGATGAGGGAAAGAAAAACCTTTTGAACTTGGTTGCCCCAGGTTCATCTGGGTATAAACACTTTGGGTACATTGATCCATTGTAAACTCCTGGAACGGGAACAGGATGCAGGTATGATGGATAATTATTATAAAACAATTGCTGCTCTATATCCAGCCAGTTTACAGCTTTCTGGTGTCCCCGAGATATAGGTGCTGGTTTCATGTTCTTGGCAGCCCTCCATGCCCATAAGTCAAGGTTCCCCTTTTTGTCTAGGAGCTGGCAGGAGGCTCACAGATCAATGGTGAGGGGCTGTGGAGAAAAGCTTCCCTCAAACTGGAAAACTGAAGAGATTTTTTTTTATTATTTTTTTTTGTCATTTAAGCTTGGGAGACAAACCTCCTTACCAGCATTTCCCACTTGCAGTACATTATTACTCTGAGATTGAGGAAGCAGACAAATAGTAATCATTAAGAGCAGTTTATTAAACAAAATAAATTTCTCCTTTTGCCATTGAATAGAGTAGGCAATTTAACTATTCCTAATTATGAGGTTATGCCTAGATTTTTCTCAACTGAAATTACAGTTTATATACACTTTTTTTTTTTTTAGGAAAGCAGTCACTTTTTGAGGCTTTTAAACAGATGAACTGTTTGTTATCTCCTCTGTCCACAAGTACTGCCATGTGCAAGAGATTGAAAATGGTGATGGAAGTGATTGAAAATTGTGTTGTAAATCTTGATGCTGCTTCTAGCAAATTTTGCAGAGCCTTGAATAGGTGGCACATACCCACAGTATTTTATACCTGTCCTGATGTTTAACAGAGGGGTGTTTTTTCTCAGCCAGTTCAGTCAGATACACACATCCACTCCAGGCCCATGTTTGGGATGGCGAAATGAAATAGTTCCCATAGTTATTCCTAGGAGTTAATTAGCTGTGACAGTGGGAAAGTGACCACCTCATGATTCTTGGATATTTATAACAAGGCTGTCACTTGCTAGGTTAGTCAGGTCATAGAGGAGACAGGAGTGTGAAGTCAGGTTTCTGGTGGCACGCAGAGCTGAACCTGCATCGTTGCTCTTCCTTGCCATGGCTCAGATGTTGGCAGGAAGGATTTCTCGGTGCAGGGTTTGTAACACGACACCAGCTGTGATCCCTATCTTTGGGAAACATGCTGTGCCACGGAGCTCTGTAGGTGCATCTGCATTTCCTTCGTCACATTCCTTCGGTCTGGCCTGGGATTAATGAAATGGAGATGTGGCTTCTGCTGCTGCTTTCATGAGCTCAAGGTCAGATTTCCAGGGGCAGAGCAGAGCTGTGGCAGAGGATGGAGAAATGTCACAGTGCCATCCCTCATCACCACCCTGCTGCCCATCTGCACCTCTGTGGGGACACAGAGAGACATTTGGGGTTTTCTGCCTCTATTTTGTGTATTTAGCAAGTGGAACTTCCACTGTCATGCCTCAGGACTTACTGTAGCTGTGCAGTTCCCTAATGCATGAGGAGATGTTTGTTTGACTCTCCAATTTTGTCATGTAATCAAGACTTAATGTTCTAAATGTGTTCGTTGTAAACTGGTATCAGCACAGCTGAGCATGACCTGAGTGGCTGGGAATATTTCTGAGAGCATTTTTTGTGGTTTTGAGAGTTAAAAGAGCAAAGGAGTTACACCAGCAGGGGAAAAAACCCTCTCAAATTACATGTTTTGTGCAAATCAAAAGTATTTTATTGGGAATGATAGGCTAACCTGGAACAGATTATTCCAAAGATCTTTCTCATTTAGAGTACCATTTGTAAATGTTGTCACTGCTCAGAAAAAAAGATATCTCACACTAAGAAAAATATGAGTTACCATCATGACACGGAGAAAGCACAGAAGTTCATTTTTGTCTGTCTGTCATTATGGTCCTTCAGTTTAGCAGAAAAAAACTTTCATAGAACTTCAGCATAATTTGCAGAGTGTCATTTCTCATTTCTCTGTTAAAATTTCCTGCCCATAAATAGCGTGCCAAATGTTGTAGTGGGTTTGTCATCTGCCCAATATTCTTCAGAGAAAGCAGCTGACTGTTGGCTTCCCTAATTATTTCTTCTTCTAATATTATTTCCTCAGAGCTAGCTTGAAGGGGGAACAAACCCTAACTATATATGTATATATATAATCAAATAAAACCAGACACTTCTGAAAAAAAAAAAAAAAAAAAAAAAAAAAAAAAAAAAAAAAAAAAAGGGTAAAGCTTTGGAACAAACAATAACTTCCATGAATATGTCTCTCTCTTAAAACTGGGCAAGATTTCAATAAGCACTTTCTGAGAAGCATTTCATTTTATTTTACTGAAAGGTGGGACACTGCTTTTTTGCATTGCTATGAACCCCCACTGGAAAGACACGCTGGGAAACTGCCAAACCTCTCATACCTGCAGTGACAATGGGGAGCCATATCAACACACACAAACCCATATTTAACTCAACTGTTCAATTGAATTCTAATCTCCAGCTAATCAGTAGGGTTGGAAAAAAATATCTCCCTATTCATGTTTTATTTCTAAAAAATACCTTTATGAGGTAATACAAGTGCATGAATGGATGAGAGACTCAAGCACAATACACTGTCTACAAAGCTAAATGAGCTAGGGGGGTCACATTCTATTAAATATCTCACCCATGAAACTCTCAGTTAAAAAGAAACTTTAAATGGAGTTTGGAAAGTCACTGAAGGGCCTTTTTAAGGGGTTCTCAGGGTAGAAGGTGATACAGAGGTGTGTTTTTGTTTTGCTTCCCTCCAAGTCTCCACAAATCAATGGAGAGCCACACAAATCAATGAGATTACAATAGAAATACCAGCGGACAACAATTTATGTGTAGTTGGGCACATTTTGTGTTCAAAACAGAGCTGCAACCTCATGAACAGAGCATATATGTGTGTTGTAGGGCACAGGGAGACCTTCCACCCCTCCTGCTGCAGGACTATGTGCAGGAGAAAGCATGTCAGCCCTCAGTCTGGGCATCAGGCTTGACATCTCCAGTGTGACTGCTACTATCCAACTTAAATTCTTCTCAGTGTTCCTTAGTGGGAGAGAGCACAAAAGAACAGAGGTTCTCCTTGACTTCTTTGGGGGCATATTTGAGGCTAATAATGGGGACAATGTGGGGTTAAAACACACAGTCCTTAAGTCAGGACTTGTAACTCATCATTCTTTGCAAGGTAATACCTAGCAATTACCAAGTAATTACCAAGTAACCAGGTAATACCTGGTTTTACCAAGGCAGGACTGATGTTCCTGGAAAAAGCCACATGTGGAGAAGGTACCTACCTGTTACAGAACCAAAATATAATTTTACATGAGGATGCTGTAGAGCAATTGTGAAGAACAAGACATTTGGTTACAGCTGGTTCTGAAGCACAGCTGCTCAGCTCTCTTGTTCTCCATAAAACTGTTTGCAAAAGAGAAAAGTCTGCCCTGGACCACCCCCTCACAGTTTCAGGTGCTTACTCCCTGGGTCTGAGTTTCCATCTCTTTTGCAGACCCTGAAGGCCAGTCTGGTCTGTGCTAATGCTTGGCTGGGGAATCCCACAAAACTCTCTGTGGGTATCATGGCTCCTCTTTGCTGATTTCAAGAAATTCCTTGTAAGTAGCTCATTCTCCTTCAGGCTCTCAGCAAGGCTGGGCGTATCCTTGATATAACCTGGCAGTGAGAAGTACTGGCACTCACTTTTAACTGATAGGACCCTCCCTGACCCAGGTTTTATGCTTGTGTGGAAACCCTGGCAGCAAAAATAATTTTCCAGTGTCTTCCAATTTGTCCTGTTCTTTTACCGTGTCTCCAAATCTCACCTTTCTCGGTGTGAATGGGCCAGTGTGACCTTCTTGGCAAACACTTGTTGAAGATTAGAGCCAACAAAGTGTTGTGGGGGGCTATCGAATGTCTCCGAGGTAAGGCATGCATAAAACATGAGCACAAGAGTCGTAAATAACTCGGCTCCTCTTCATTTATTTTAAAATAATGACGGTTGTTTAACTGGCTTAAAAGGGTTACTCTTTCACCCCTAGCTTGTTCTGAGCACCGTGGGAAAATGACACGAGCACTGTTTAGTTTAAGGGATGTAGTCATGCAAAACCTTTGCTGTACCTTCTGGAGGAAGCTGGAGTGTTTCAAGAAATAATGAAGGTGTGAATCATCACAATTCTGAGTTGTCTGATAAGAAAATCTTTTAATCTCTTGTAGCAATGCAAGGGCTCTGATTGCTGCAATTCTCTTTTATAAATTGTGCAATAAAATATGGAATAAATCATTGCAAATGAATCCACGATTATCAGCAGTCTTTTCCTTTGATATCAGTATTTTTGACCGGTGTTCTTTAAAGGCTTTTACGTGTTAGTTTAGTTTTAGGAGACAAATAAAGTAATTAGTGCTCTTTCTTTATTTTCCCATTTTATGGTCTGTTCTTGGCACATTTAGAAAACATTTGAGCTTGAACAGTTAATTTTCAGTTGTGCCTGTTAGCAGGAATTATTTCCATTTTTCAAAAACAACATAAGAAAACAACCAGGATGAGATACTGGTTTCATTAAAAAGTATATGCAAAGGATGAGGTGTTTTGTTGCTTCTGTCCTTTTTTCTTTTTTTTAAATTTTAATATATTTTAAGTATTCAAAGCGTACTAAAAATTACTCAGTTTTATAAGTGTGTGTTTAGTCAACAAAACCCTCAGGAGCTCCATTTTGAAAAATATTATCATTGTTTCTGGAATTTTGCTCCACATGCTCTGTGTTTTTTTACAGGACAACATCTCTGGTCCTTTACCAAGGTTTTAAGTTTTTATTTATACAAAAGCCACATCATGCCATAGAGTGTCAAGAAAGTGAACAGCTTGGTAAGATTTAGGCTTATTGGGAGTCCTTTCAAGAGAAAGAAAGATATGCAATCAAGTAAATAGCTCAGATTGGAAGCCTCAGAACCCAAGTTTGATATGTGACTCTTCTCATAATATACAATACGGCTCTGATTAAGCTTTATCATTTCATTGATCACTTCCTAGGCAGCAGATGCCCATTGGCTAGAGAGAAAACCAAACATGGTTCACTACCACTTTGACTGTGGGTGGCAAACATGTATTTATAATATAAGACAAAATCCTGCTGAAGAGACTGGAATAGTGGAGCTAGAGAGGAAGAATGAACTACAGCCATAAAAAAACCACAGCTTGGGTTGGATTGTGTTGTGATTTGTTCACCAGCTCCTTGCTCAGGTTGCTGCATGTCCCCTCAGCCTGCCCTGGGTGGGAGCAGCAGGCAAGGGGCAGCTCTGCTGGGTGTCCATGAGCATCCTCCATGCACTTTGGTTTCTAAAGGCTGAAAGAAAGTGCAAAAGCACTTTTTGGAAACAGCATGTCCACTTATCTTTTGGGAGCTTTTTGGGGTTTTTTATTGCTGGTATACCTTTTATTAATATTCGATGAGTGTGGGAAAAAAAAGTGAAAAAATCACATCAATAGTAAGATTGCTCATGGTGCTTTAATTATTTGGTCCATTTGCTTCACGCAGGAAGTTATTAGGTAAAATACCTTCGTGTGCAGATTAGAGATGCGTGACACTCTCTGGCTAATTGCCTGGCTGTGCAGCTCAGATGAGGGTCAGGCTGCCTGGCCTCTGTCACCTCCCTCCCTTCATATAGCTGTTTACAGCCAGCAATTGGCTTGGGAAACAACACACAGTTCAACCTCTGCTCCTGTGTCAATCATGAGTGACTTCTTCCTACAAATAATTCCCAGACTGGCGTAGGAAACTGCTTTGGATGCTGGAGGGAGGAAGCCAAATGACTGTGAGCTGCAGGGGGGTGAGTGAATAGCTGAGATGAGATTGGTAGTGGAATGGGAAGGCCATCTCTGCCAGGCATGGTTATGTCTCCTGGACTCAGACTGACAGTGAAAGGTCCCTGGGAGGGCAAGACAGGTCCTGAAGATGAGCTCAGACCCCATTGCAGCTGAATGAGGGGATCTCAGTAGGTGGTGGAGGCGCATCTGTGGAAAAGGGCAGACTGAGGAGAATACAAGAAGTAACTGAATCACATCAACTACCTGTTTTATGTGCAGTCCATGGACTGAACAGGAGAACTTGACAGGCCTGAGCTCTTCTCAGGGGTCCTGAAGTGCTGAGATGGTGAAGGATCTGTGAGGGGAGTTCCCCCTGTGCAGCTCTGCCTTGTGGTGAGCTCCTGGAGCTTCCTGGAGCTCTGTGATGCTGGAGTGAGGTCACCTTGCTCTTCTCCTGCTCTGAGTAGATTGGTGGGCCCATGGTCTCTCTCATGTTGCTGGAAAAATGATATGGATGCCTGAACATGTGTGATCATACTCTGTCTATAATGGGCTTTAAATACCATCTGATTCACATACAATCTCATGCAGCAGTTGTGACTGTGTGTGAATTGCTTGATTTCCCCTTGGGTTTCTTTAAACCTGAGGCAATGGCACAGCAATCTAGAGATAACCTGGTGTAGGAAAATAATAGAGATGCTTCTGTTGTTCCCTTGCCATTTTCACTTCATTTCTTTTTCTTCGAAAACCCGTTTATTTCCCCGTAGAGCTATGAAATAACAGGAAACAAGAACACCCCAGCTAGGCAACATCTCTTCTGCAGAACTACAGGAGATCACATCCTGTAAAAAGGTTAATGAGGAACTGAGACTTTTTTTTGGTCAGGATAAAGAGAATTATTCGCTTCCTGGTGCACTAGAAGCATTCGTGAAACCTTTTAGGAAATGGCATAATGTATTTTTAGTGCAAAATGAGGCTAGAAAGAAGTTGCAAAAAGCTGTACCATCAGTCCTGGATTTGATACATCTGAGATTCAGGAGCTGCGGGTTTTCTTGCTTCCTTTTTTTCATTGAAAATGGATGCAGTGGACTTTAGAAAAAATATCCTTCTTTTCTCATATCCTCATCAGACTCTCCCCAGAAAATGCACAGCAGCCAGTGTGTGTGTACCAAGCTGGTCCTGGACTCTGATCCTGCTGGACACCATGCAGAGTGCACAGCTCAACCCTCACTTTCCACCTTTGAGTGGGCTTTTGTGGCTCAGTGCCCATTGCCATTTCCCTGCCTTCCTCTCCTGGCCCATGGAAGCTGCTTCCAGGGCTGCTCCTATGCACACTCTGAGAGATTTTTTTTTTTTCTATCTCTACATTTTAATTACACGTCCTCCTTTTCAAAAGGCTGGATGCTTTGAGATAATGAAATCTTTCCACAGGTCATGCTGCTTTCTCTTCCTCTGGATTCCTCTATTAACAGAAAGCTACCGGTTTCCAGAAGGAAATTGTCTTGATTTCTTTATAGCCTCAATCTGTTCTCACCAAAGCCACTGGCAAACCTTCTGTTTATTTTTCAGGGATAAAAAACTAAGCCAAATGCCATCAGGCAGAGATCAGCACATTTACTGAACCACAAGCAAGGCCTGGGGAGTCTAGTTAAGTAATTCATTACAGCTTCTTTGAAATTCCTCACTAAATAGGTTTGGGGTTTTTGGGTTTTTTTGCCAGAAATGCTAGCTCACTGAAGTGGAAACATTTTGTGGCAATGTACCAATTTCTGTTATCCAGAAGGTTATTTTTGGGTCCCAGGTGAAATTTTATGGTGAGAAAAGGAGGCAGAAAAGAACTTTATATCTGTAATACTGTGCTGAACAAATGTAGCTACCACAGCTTCTGGGCAAGAATTGCTTGCAATTGTCTAAACTATCTGGGCAGATTGACTTAGCCCTTGATTTCAAGTGTCTAAATTGAAATTCATTTGAAAGAGGATTGAAAGTGAGTTGGATTGGATGATCTTGAAAACCCAACCAAGCCAAAGCCATCCTGTGACTCTATGAAGTCTATGTGTTTGTGATGTGCAATTGCTAAATATTCCTATTTACATCTGGTTATGAAAAATGATGCTGGAATTGAGAGGGCCATCAACCTGAGGACAGTATAAACATCATTTATGCCCAATATTTTCATAAGGATTTGAATCCCATGTCATGATGAAGTGTGACATTCCATGTCACAGGGCACAATGTAAATTCAATGCTCAGAAGGCACTTAGAGACATCACAGAAGAAGATCTTGTCAAGAAGCATCAGCAAAAGCTGTTTCTAGTTTAAGAAATCACTAGAAACTGGGCAAGTGTGTTGAATTAAATCCATGCCATCTTTACCTTGTCCTTACACCTTTCTGTGGCTGGTCAAGACAGAACTCTGGGCCAATGAAAATTTAGTTCAGTTTGATGCAGTGGGGCATTTTATGCTATTTTAAAGAAATTTTGCATGAAGGCATCAGAAAAAAAATTCATTCCTACCCCCTTCAGCTATGCCTGCTCTCTGCAATTAGCACTGTTTAGTCTGTAGCTGCACTGGCTCTTGCAGCTGAGATCTTCCACAAGGCTCTGGAGGTGTCAGTGAAGGAAAAAGGAAAATAGAGTCATGAGGAGTGCTGAGGCTGGAACAAGACCAAGTACCCATCAGCATTCCACTGGTTTTGATCCATCACTGACAGCAAACCAAAGCCAGGGATCCACATTAAAAAAGGCTTTCAAATACCTAAAGCTCACCAAAATCTCTGTGAGTAAAGTGAATATTTTTATAAACTGGATCCTAATGAAGTTAATGAATAATGTTTGTGTTAAATCAGAGTGCTGATTTGGCTGATTCAGGCTTGATGGGAATACAGGAAAATTGTAGTTATTCTCAGACAGTTTAAAGTATCACATGGTTATCTTGCATTTGAAACACCACTATCAGCTTACCTCACTGTTGTTCTGCATTGTGTTGATGTCACAGGATGTACACAAGCAAAAAAATGAAGTAACTAAGGATGAATGCTTGTACTCCAACAAAAAAAAAAAAAATCAATATTTGCTTTGTATGTTGGTTACCATTTTATTTATAAGCAGGACATATTCTAAATATTAATATTAACTGATCTGCTTTGCCCAACAGTATAAGTATGAAGTTCCAGGTTTTTTCTTAAATGCAGAGTCCCCATCTGTTGTATCCATGGTGATAGCAAGACTTTTGTTCTGATTCCTTTTCAAATCAGTGTTGTGATTCTTAGTGATTTTAAAACTGCTTTGCAGTGCTCTAAAAATTAATGGTTAATCAAACAATCTCAGCTTTGGCTCAATTATCTATGTGCATGCACCCATTATTAAGTAGCAATCTACCTCCAGCAGCAAAACCTTTCATTGTGGTTTGCGTTCTTGTGTTGTGTCTGTAGGGATAGGATAATCTATTTGAAGAAAATCTGATGAAATTGCACCAAAGCTTTCTCCATCCTTCATTGGGAAACATAAAGGTCAAGCTCTTTCTTTGTAGGGATTACTGGGTCCGTACAGCCTCAGTAGTAGGAGTGAGCAGTAGGAATGAGGGAGTGGGGTGATAAATCAAAGGAGCGCTTGCTTCAGTAGATATCTCTCTTCCAACAATTTGCTCTTGGAAAGATAGTTAGGGTTTGTCTATCATCCTAGCTTTTCCAGAAATTTTTGGGTAAAAAACCCCAAACGTAACTTTAAAAGATGTGACTACAGGGGACGAGAGATTACAATGGAAGGGTGTTCCCATGTGCATGTTTCAGTGGGAAGGAGTGAGGAGGGCAGGAGGTACAGCAGGGTGTACAGAAGAAATACCTTGGAAAGCAAGGGAGAAATATTCTCTATTTTGACAGCTGTGGAGTGGAAAAATTTTAGTTGTCCACCCCACATGAGGGATGACATGGAGCATTATGCCAAAGGGACCAGCAAGAACCTGGGTCAACCCAGAATGTGGGACATGCCAGAGGGAAAATCAGTGCATGACTGCTAGAGCTCCTCCTCTTCTGTCTAGAGACTTTCCCCCAGTCTTAGGTTGAATCAAATTAATACGTGTCTGATAGGAAACTTGAAAATCTTCCTAGTATTCATCAGGATCTGCAGGTTTCCAGAAACTTGCCAAGCTCAGGCTGAGTAAAATGAGGAAGTACTCCAGAGATTTGCTGTGCTGTGGTTTGCCCTTGAACAAAAATGAAGCTTAAAAAAGGTTTAACAAACATTCACACTTTTCAAATACTTATCTGGGGTTCTAGCCTCCCACCTGGCTGTATACACTGAAGATGAGGGGGGAGAAGCCTGCACTGTGATTAATCCCCTTGACAAGGTCACCTGGATAAAATGTTCTTGACTGGAAAAAGCCAGTGAGGGGTCTGCACTGATGCTACATATGTGGTTTGTCATTAACATACATTACCAGTGATTGACAGATAACCTGAAGTCTTGATTCTGTGACTGTGCAGGGCTTTTATAGTTTCAAATAAGCAGCTGAAGGTTTTCTCTGTTTCCTCCTCAAGTGAATGTGCAAAACATTTGGCTCTGGCCACTCCTCACACTTACCATGAGAGAGTTCTTCCCTGAGCCAGTGATGACAGAATGTGGTCCATTTTTTAAATGGGGATTTGCAAACTCAAACACATTCACAAATCAAGTTCAGTCAGGGGATTCTTCACATTCCTGCCCTGAATGTTCTCCAGACTCCATGAAAAATACAACTGGTCTGCACTCCATATGACCATGTTTTTTCGTTGTTTTTTTTTTTTTTTTCTCAAGGGGATGTCAAATGATAATCACTGTCAGCCAGTTTCACAAATGACTAGAAATTATCCTCAAAGTCAGTGCTATCAAGATGGAAGGTTTCTAATATATCTTGTGCTACTTCTGATGTACAATAAGATGCAAAAATACCTCTATTTTTTACAAACAATTTGACTGATGGAAGAGATGCTTTTAAAATTTGACACTTCAATTGGTAGAGTTTCAACATGTTCTGGAGGACACGATCAGAGTTCACAATGAACTTGGTCAGACAGACAGATGAATAGAGAACTTGTCAGAGAGATGAATAGGTGAATAAGCAAAAGGATGTTCAATGTACTAACTGTGACATTTAGGAAGGAGAGTGCAAATGCCAGGTGGGTACTGTCTGCTAAGCAACAGTATGGGAGAGGGAGGTTTAGATGAGAGTGGAACAACACTGTTTTAGTCAGCAGCATGATATTGAAAAGAATGGGGATGTTACCCTAGGCTGAAGTTGAGTTTTAAATAGTTTGGTAGTCTTAAAAGTTCTTTACCAGTACTTCTGTGATAAATGCCTTGTTTAGGTCTGTCTGATGGCCATTTATCCTCTTTGTAGCTGCTCCATTTATTTTTGCAAAGCTAACTCATTCATTATAGCCAGCTCTTATTAAAGTGAAGCATTCAACTGGGAAGGTTGGCTTATGGCAGTCAGCCTAAAGACATCTCCAAACCTGTTTTGAATTAATTGATACAGGCCCAGTGTAACAGCTCTTAAAGTCCATGTGCAGAGTGGGGTGCCTCCTCTCCTTGGACTTGCTTTGTGCAAGTGAAATTCTTCCATGGAAGACAAGGTGCTGCAGAGGATATCCCAGGGAGTCTTCCTGGGACTCCCATTTCCTGGAGGAGTCTAAGGAAATCCACCCAGGCTAAGGTAACCTTTTGTTGTTTCATCCATTCATATGGCTTGGCTGACATGGATTGATGATGAGTACATGATTCTTATACTGAACTTATCTGAATTCTGCATTTTATTAAAAGCAGTGAGGGCCAAGCTAAAAATTACCTTGCCCACAGACTCTAATTTTCTCTTTTCTTAAAGCACAAGCAATACAGAAATACAGATATCTTCCTTAGCCAAAACACACTTAAACAGAAAAAGCTTCTTACCTGTGTATCATGTATTGCACAAATTAGACAATAGTTTAACTATCTGTCTTAGCTGCTCAGAGCTTGGTTTAAAGCTTTACAGCAAAAGGAAATTTCAGGTGGTTTTCAGTGGAGGCAGAACAGAGTGTATGATGGAAGAGTGGAATGAGTTTTAACTGAGCAGTCTGGGGTCCCTCTCAACACTACCGTCTTCCTTTAGGAGTTTCACAAACTTCTTTTACATAGAACCTATTCATTCATATTTATTCCTGACTCATGAAAGGAGGGCTGGGCTAGATGACAGCCTTGAAGTGGCCTTTAATTTCTGACTTCTTCATTTCTTGCATAATGCTGTATGGCTTCAAATTGCTTGTAGGTAAGTGCACGCTGAAAAATATTTCCTTTGCCTTCCTGAGGGCACCATCAAAATGAAGCAAAGATGGAGGAGCAGGATTTCTAGAAGATACTACATCTTGTTTGCCTGCAGATCCCCTCTGTCCTAAAGCCTCTGCTCACTGCTTTGTTTACAGAGACAAGTTGCTCTTATCTGGAAATATCTCTGTACTTGAAACTTCTAAGCAGAGCAGATGTACACACCTCCTCATATTGTAGAGTAACCTGTGAGGTTGGACTATCTGGTCTCATAAACCAGACCCTGTCATCAACAGTCTGTTTTGAAGTTTCTGCATGGGTTAACTGTAGAGTGCCATCTCCCTCTGAAGATAAGATCAGAGACTGGACCTTCTCTGCAGCAGTAACCACATGTGCCTGGCAGCATTTTCCTTTTTTTGTCCCTTCTCTCTCTCTCATGCAAACACATACACAGCTAAACAAAACACAAGAAAACAAGTGGAAATAATTGGAATAAACCAACCTAATATAAAATCTGTATCAACAGCCTCAGCCTCTGCAAACTTTAAAAGCATTTCTGACTGACAAATCCCCATCACTCTAAATCTTTCTCCTGGTGTTTGTAGCTGAGTAACCAGGAAAACACCTCCCAGAGAGACTATTGCTCTTGTTTTTTCCACCAGCAGTACACAAGATACACAGACCTACAGCACAGCTGCTCCAAGCTCTTGCCTGCAGTCAGAAACAGAATGTAATGTACAGTTCCCAAGGAAGGTCAGAGGCAGCAGTGGCAACTCTTGAGAGGTGTTGGGTCCATGGGCACAGATGTTGGGCTGTCATCAGGGCTGTTCCACAGGGGGCTGTGGGGTGAAACTCATGCCCAGTTCTGGGGCAAGGGAGCCAAGCTGAGGCCAACATCCCTTGTCTGTCCTTGAGCCCCATCTCACAATGGAATAGCAAATCCTCCAGGAGCTGCTCTCATTTCCTGTCTCCAAGCCATTCACAGGGTTTCCCAGACTTGCCAAGGTATAAGAGGTGTGTCTTGGGCTTTTCTTCCTTGCAAGAGAAGCGTGAGATTTTCTTTAGAGAAAACTGTGGCTTCTCTCCACAGTGTGTAGCCGTTTGGAACAGTCAAACTCTGTCTTTTGGATTGATCTTCCCAAGATCAATCAAATCTGCAAGATTCCTGGCCAATTAATTCTTGAACACTTTATTATTACACTCATCTGAGCTAAAATAGCTATGGTAAATTCTCTTGATATTTTGGATAAATTGCAAATACTTTTTCCTTATACTCTGGAATAAGCATGGATTATCCCTAGAACCAAGATTTCTCATATTTTCCCTAAATGGAAGTTTATTATTTATTGAAATCTTCTGTTGATTAAAAGCTCTGAATAGTGTATCCAGAAGACTAATCGATATTTTAAATACACTCAGACATATTAGCTGCTTACTGTTACATAGACAAATAATGAACTTGCTATATGAGAAGGTAAAATTCATGAATTATTCATAGATACATTAATTTATTCAGTTTTGCCTTTTGAATTGATTTGGCAATTATTCTTGTACTGCACATCATTTACAAACGCTTAGATATAAATATTTACAGTTGCAAATTTGCGGTCAAATCATTTCTGTTCTCTGATTGAATGGTTTCTGTAGCACACCAAGCAGTGCAAATTGTGAATTTTACTGTTAAATATACAGCTCTGTGGAATGTGAGTGCTGGAACGATCAAGTAAAGTGGATACATACTGACTGCTAATATGGCCAAACTAATGTATTTTAAATATAAATCAATATCTGCAGGCAGGTTTTCTTCATTTCTTATTGCAATAGGAAAGGGAAAGACCTCATCTGTTGTGCTGTCCCAGACAACAAAGACTAATGCCCTTTGGCACTGACATTTTTATTGTTTATTCAGCTCTTCTCACTTTTCCTTTGTTTGCATTTTTTTTTTCTGCTGATTGTGTTTTACATCTTTCAAGGATGACTGCAACATTCAAGAAAATGAGAATTCCCTCTAAATGGGGATGACTAATCCCACAGTGAAGCTATGTAAAGAGAGGATCCAGAAGCAGAACATTATGGAGTTGTGAAGAAAATGACGGTCTGAGTGAAAGGGTTAATTCACAGTGGCTTATTTCAGCCAAAGGAGACTTGCCTCCTAAACTCCCCTGTACTTATTGGAGAAGGAGAGACTTCTCTAGAGGATGATTCAGAACAGGAGCCTAGTTTTAAATGCTCTGAATCACTCTGCTAGTCTGCTTGTTTTGAACAGTGCAGTTTATCTTCCCTCCATTTCCTACTTGTTGCCCTGATTGATGAGTAAGGATTTATGCAGAATGAATGAATTTCACCTTTTATGAATAAAGCATAGCATTGTAAGTATTTAGAGAACTTGATTTGAGACTAAAGAACAAGTGAAAGCATTAAGAAGTATTATTTCATATATTTCCCTCTCTGAACTGTTAGAAGAACCTTAAAAAACTCCAGCTTTAAGCGTTCAAGTCATTTAATACAGTGCAATAATTCAAAGTCACTCCATGTGATTTTTTGTTTTCTTGAAGCACTCCAGAAAATTGTTTTTCCAAAGTTCTTTCACTTTGAAATGCCTGCACAGAAGCACTTGAGGCTGAAAGTAAAGCTAATCCATTTGCAGATAGCACGTTCAGAAAAGAACAAAACCTGTGAAATTACGAACAGTTTGTTCTGAAGAAATAAAGATGAACACATTAGCATTCAAAGCAATCCTAAAGCAAAAGTAGGTATTTCAGTGAAAATGCACTTGAGAAAAGAGACTGGATACTCAGCTGGTCTTCAGGTCAGACCAGTGGTAGCCTGGTAGGGATGCAAGGGATGCTCAAAGGGAATTTGTCGCTGTGTGTAGCTCATGAAAGAGCCTGAAATCATGTCCAAACTGTTTGTGACTGTTCCCCTCCTGGGATGAAGTGATTGTGCTCAGAGAAGAGCTTCACCATCACAGCAAACCAAACTGCTGGAGCTTCTGCTCTTGGGGAAGCAGCATCACGGGGCTGTTGGAGCACCTCACACCTGAGCGAGTTCTGGGTCAACATGCTGAGCTGCAGCTGATGCCCAGGAAAGAAACTCCTGACCAACAGCTTCCTCAGGGCCTGCTGTCAGTGCTGCCCACAGCCTTGCTCTCCTTGGTGGACTCTCAATGTCTTTTTCTGTGTGGCACTGGGGATGCACAGCACTGTGGATGGTGTCCTCCTGGCTCATCTCGGGATAAGCACTGCTGGTGCTCTGAGCTGAAACTGGGTCACTTAACAAATGCTTCTGCAGGTGATGAATAGTGCATCTAGTATTACTGTAATAATAGTGTTAGGTGGCCTCCAGTAGGACACTCAGGACATCCAGCTGCCAAAGGCTGTCCTGCAGGGGCCTCCTGTCCCAGGCACCCACTGGTGGTCCCACTTGTGACACTGACTCCCTGCTGACATCCACCACTCTTTCCCTGTGCCTTTGTCACCCATGTGCTTGTTGAGGGCTTAGGAAGATCTACAAGCATCCCCACAAATGATTTATCATTATAAGATTGTTTTAAATATGATTTCCATTATGGGCAGGGTCCATATGGGGTTTTGTCCAGCTCAGAAGTGCTGTAGGAGGTGAGTGATAAGCCAGCTCCTTAGGGCTCTGCCAGGTGCCTGTAGCATGTGTGTGCTCCACTTGAGTCAAAAATATGAATTGAGAAAAGGGGAGACCACAGGGCCATTGCACAGAGGTGAGAAACTCTGCTGGTGAATTCAGTGATGGTGTAGAGGATGCTTGAACGTGGCTTCCTGCTCGTGATGTAGTACATTGGAGCAGCGTGCCTGCGGTTAACTCTTCCTGTCATGGGTGAACAGACAGAAATATTTGCTTTTTTTGTGCAGTGCTAAAACCCTCTTGTAGTCTCTTCACATCTTTATGTGAAAACCAGGAACAAAATTCTGCTGTGACTAAAATGAGTTGTCAGAACAACTGCATGTATGAGTTTAATTTCACTTAATATTTAATAGCTAGCTAGCTTTTCCTGGGATAATGATTTCACAAGAAGAGAAAGATCAGAGCAGACCTCCTGCTAGTGTAGCACAGATACAGCAGGAACTGCAGAATTGCAGGGTCAATACAGCAGAATGAGATCCTGCCATTTGTAGTCATTTTGGGTAGCACTTCACTCCTTGAGAGTCTGCACTGGGGTCAGTAGGACTGTGTAAAGGAAAGGACACACTCAGTTTTTATTGAGGAACAGAGTTTGATCCTAACTGCAAAATACTCCTTCCCTTGCAAAGAATAAACTGGGCATGGCTTAAGGCAATCCTTGGTATCTGCTGCCTTTTGTGAGAGGGGTGAGATGTCTCCTCATAGATCTCACATGTTTTAAGTCTGTGCTGTCCAGCCCTTTCCAGAATCACATAAATTCCTCACTCAGCCATGTCATAGCTACATTATTTTAGATAAAGCAGACTTTTATACAGCAATTTCTACAACATGTTTGCAACAGCAAACACGTCTGTATGGCAAAAAATGCTAGAAACTCTCAACCATCAAACAGTAGCTCTGTGGTTTTGACATCAATGTCAAAAGTAATATTTCTACTCTCAGCAGGTTAGCAGATATAGGTGGTTGTGGTCCACAGAGAAGAATAGGTGCTGATTTGTTTCCTCACAGCTGTGCTGGCTCTGCAGTGCTAGAGGTCTTGTTAGTTTTTGTCCTTGGCATGGTCAGATGCACTACTCTGAATTTTGAGAGTGAGAAGAACCATTAGGTATAAAGGAGGGAACAAGAAGACCCACAGCATATGTTCAGTCTGCAGGCAAACAGCACTGCCTGTGCTAGCCCCAATCCATGTGCATAAGGATGGTCTGGGAAGTTAATTATGACAGGAAAAAAAAAGTGAAAAGGGCTGTAGGAATTTGCTCCAAATGACAGCAAATGCAGTTGGCAGGATGACTGAAACTCAGTCCCTGAAGAATCCCTCCAGGATATGTAGCTTCCCTGACACAAAATGAGTGAGCTTATTAGCTGGATTCGATGATAGATTAATTTGCTACCCATAGCCAGACTAACATGTGTAATTCTTCCTCTTTCTAATTTTTTCCTGCCATTGGATAGGGGCCAGGTCCATAGATCAATTTATTTATTTGTGGTGGGGTTTTTTTCTGATGATGGATGAACCAACTGATAGTGCTATCACCGCCTTGCGAACCCAAGGATAAATTCACAGGCTGTTAGCAAAAGCACTGCCTGATACCTGTCATCTCCACTGAGCAGGCACTGCTCCCTGCTCCCCAAACTCTCAGCGTGGCTGGAGGCACCTTTTCCTTTAATGTTTTATTGTTCACTGAACTGCACCCTGTGGTTAATTTTCCTTTCTACTTTGCAGCTTCTCCTCAGCAGCCTGCTCTGTTACGTGGGTTTATTCCACTTTCAGATCTCACAGCTCCCCAAGAGCGAGGCACAGGGAGGAGCAATGGCACAGATTTCAGAGGATCTGGCTAATTTCTCTCCTGGCTGGCATTAAGGAGCAAATGACTGAGGATTTGTACCTGTTCATTTGAAATTAATCCCCAAAGGCTTGTGAAGACAGAGGAAAGATGATTTTCTGGCCCACCAGACACCAACAGGGGGAGTTTCAGCTCTGCCTCAGATTTAGGCCTCCGACAGTCTCTTCACCTTTGCTGATATTGATCATGAGGGATAAAAGTTATTTATTTTCCCACATCCCAATAACTTTTCTTAACGCCTCTTTCCTCTAAAGAAACACTTCCGCAACTCTTCTATAGATTGAAAATGAAGGTGCAGTCCATATCTCTTGTTGAAATCCTTTTAAAAAGAGACCAGTGATGGAATGGTTCTACACCTTGCTTTGCTAGAAGGAAAGAAAGTTAATTTTCCTCTGGGACAAATCAAAACCAGATTTAAGAAAGTAATCTCCATTTCTCTCTCCTCCCTGAAAACCCTGATGATGAGGCACAGTTGACTTCTCTTGTTCATTTTACATAAACTAAGGTTTGAGTGATAAGATTTTAGAAAACCAAAAATCTGCTCCTGGCCTACCAGTTTAAATCAATTAATTCATAGCTAGATAGAAAACAAATGTAAAAAAATGTATACCTCTTTGATACGTTTCTTTACAGGGGCAATAAATGGGAAGGACTTCCATTGTGAAAGGTAGAAAAACATCTTGTGAAAATAAACTTCAGTCCTTAGAGTGGGGGTGTAAACCATGCTTGTGTAGAAATGAATGGAGGAAGGTTTTTTGGAGAGACATTTTGTCCCTTTATACACAGGATGGATTATGTCTGTGCAATGCTGCAGTCAGTTCTGTCAGGTCCCAGTGAATTGCAGTTTCTTTCTTTTCTTTTCACAAAATTTCTCTTTTCTTATTTGAAAAATTGTTTTGGAAATCGGCTTCAAAGAAGAAGGACTGTGTATTTTTTGTAACAGAAGCATGATATTTCCAGTTGCTACTGAAGAGGGTATCTTCCGTATAATGAGCCTCTAGGGTTCACTCAAGTTGCATTTCAATCATTTTTTGCAGCCATCCAGACCAGACTTCAGCTGCTGAATCTGCTTCATTTCTGGGTGTGAAAACACGAACAGATTAAATCCAAAGCTCTTCAGGAGAAAGCTGAAATGTCCTGAGTCATCCAGTGAGAGTTAACACTAGCTCCTCTTTTCAGAGACTTATTACCTCTGGCTCTGAGCTTCAAAACTACAGCTACTTTCAACTATGATGTCTCAGCTGAGGGGGTCCAGAGCTGTGATCTTGTCCATAGAGGACAGGACGGAAAAAAATCGCCCTTTGGCGGAGTTGAGCAAATCCTGGAAAATGGACTTCTTCCTACACTTCGTGGAATGAGCATTTTAAAGGGATTAAAAATTCTTCATTTTACACTTGGCATATGAAATATGAATTCACAAGCTTTGTCTTCTTACCCACCCATGGGAGGCCATGCTCTGTGTAATATACAAAAACATGTAAGTAAGGATGTCTGTGTATATATGTATGTATACATATATATATATATAAACTGTAAATGCCTATTTCAGAAATCCAAATTAGAATTCATATCTATAGCAGTGATATTCATCATTTCACTCAGTCCAGTTTTGCAGTCAGTTAAAAATCTTTTTAATTAGTAGCTATCAGCAATCCTGTGAGTGGGTTGCTGGGAAGGTTAATGCTGTATCTGAGGGGGAAGGGAGACAACTTACTGCTGTAGGAATTAGGACATTTTTCTTGATTTGATGAAATTGTGTTGGAGAAAAATCTGCTGTGTCTTGATATTGACATAATTGCATTGCATATGCTGAAACATCCCTCTGTAATGGGCTGATCCAAAGGGCAAGGATGGCCTGGTGAGGTTTGCCGAGATGCTCTGTCTATTCCCATGCCAGCAGACCAGCCAGGAGGGGTGAATGCTTCCAGGGGTATTAGGAGGGATGCCAAGATCAGTCAGGGCTGGCAGGTTTCACTAGGACAGTTGCAATATTGTGGTAATACATCTGTCTGGGCATGGCTCTTGAGTCAGAAATGGAGAGTAAAAGCAATTCCCAAGGATACTGAAGTAGGTCACTCCATCCCTGACTGTGACCCAAATATCTCCCCTGAGAATGAAGCCTCATTTCACACCCCAGCCAAGCGGTGTGAAGACAGGGCTGGAAACCATTCCAGCTCTCCTGTGTGTGAACTTCTGGTTGCAGTCTGCAGCCCAGACTGGTTGTTGAGGTCACTGGCAGAGAGTGAAAGAGAGGAAAGGCATATGGATGTTCAGAGGGTGTTCAGACCAAGAAGTGAGAGAGGCTGTGTCACAGGATTAAGGCAGCTATGCAAGCTTGCACAGGTATTTCCACTCACGCTGTCCTCACACTTTCTCTGAGGGGAGATTTTTGTCCTGGACGCAAGGGCTGTTTGTACATTGCCATGCACCACACAGACACGGCCCCTGGCCACATCTGCTTGTGTGGACATGCCAGTTTGCACCATGCAAGGTGTACCCTGCCTGCCTGGAGAAGGGAATGGACAGGGAAGGAGCTGTGGAGCAGCAAACACCGGCTGGGATGGCTGTGCGAGCAGGCCCCGCAGCGCCCAGCCGGGGGCCATGCTGGGGACCAGGCCTGCACCAGGGTCTCATCTGAGCCCTACTGGGCCCTGAGGCAGCGCTCCTTGGGTTGCAGCAATGGGGATCCCAAGGCTATATTCTGCAACTCTGGGATATGCCCCATTTTTGGGAAGTGTACAAAACGTTGCTTGGAAAGCATGCAAAATGGCTGCAGCAGGACATGGGGTATGTCCTTTTGTGCCTTTGGCCAAGAAGACAAAACTGTTGCTGTCGCAACAGCAGTTGTGGCAAAGAAGATAAAACTGCTGCTGTCACAACACCGTGTAAAGCACCAAGGGTCACGATGGTGTTTTAAACAGGATAACCCTGTCAGTGGGGAGGTAGGTGGTACAAGTGCCACGTGCACAGCTAGCTTTGCAAACCACAAAATCAGAAGCCTTCAGAAAGAGTAAGCAGGAAAGCACCAATTAACTTGTAGAATAAAGGTGGACATTTGATGTACATCAAAAGTTTTTAATGCTAAATGAAATATCAGTAGAAAATACCTTATATCTCTATCTATAACTCCCAGGCAGGTTTACATGGTAAATAAATAAGCCTTACATGGTAAGTAAATAAATCAGTGTGCTTTTATGGAGTAAGGCCAAGATGCTGTCAAGGATCACATATCTTTTAGTCAAAAAGTGATTTAGGATCATGCTGTCTCTAAAGAGAAAAGGGACAGCAACAGAAGGGAAATATCTGTAGAAGAATTGTTTCTGAGAGCTGTGTGTTAAAGCACAAAATCCCATGAAACACTGTCAGGAATTAGAGAGGAATGAGAGGCAATGCTTTAGAACAAAACAAAACTACAAAATGGGAAGCAAGTAAGTTGTGTCTACCATGTGCCTAAGAACAATAGTGCTGAGTCAAAACCTGCTGGATTTGCTTGGGAATGCTGTGGTTTAGCAAGCCCAACTGAGTTGAACTGAAATGCTCTTTTTGTCTTTCAACAAGCCTGTAAAGGCTGGCAGAGGTCTGGTCAGCTGTTCAAGCCCTGCTGAAGAGCCCTCAGAATTCAGTTTTTATATCTGGTTAGGGGCCCAGTAGAAAAATTAAGGGTCGAGAAGGTTGTGTTTGAGAAGTGTGTGGAATGGGTTTATTCTGCGTGAAAGAAAAGCATTTGTTGCCTCAGAAAGATGTGTTCTCATGCAGCCTTCTGAAGCAGGGGATTGCTGAGTAAATAGGAATGTGAGCAGCAGTTTGGGGAATTATTTCATGCTTGTGACATTACACAAACTAGTTTAGCCCTTTGTTTAAGGGCTCATGTCCAAATTGATTCAGGTCCAAGCCAGAGCTTTGGTCCTGCACCTTGCTCCCTCTCTTCTTGCCAGCTCTGCTATTTGCGTGGTCATGTTGTGAGCCAGTTCAGGGAACTAAACTTCTTAAAGGCCTCAACTTTTTCCTGCAGTTACTTTTTATCTGATTTGACTCCCTGAACCAGCTCATAGCAGGGTCATAGCTAGGTCTGGTACTGGCACACAACATCTTGGTGGAATTTGGGGATGGGGTGAGAAGGAAATTGCAGGACTTGGATTGGTTGAGCTCTTGGGGAACCTCAACTTACAGCAATTCATCATTCCTCCTGCTCCACTGCATCCACTTATAGACCTTCAATCCCCTTGGATATTTTATATCCACATTTACCTGCCTATGGACTCTTTAACTGGACTACTGCACTCATCAATATGTGTCCATTTGGGTCTGTGAAATACTGTGAGTTCCCAACATGGAAGGCTTGAATCTCTCTACCCTGATGTCACCTTCTCAGGTCAAGGCAACAGGGACGTACACAGAGGTACAAAGACTCCCTGCCATGTAACTGAGGTCATGCTGACTTGTTTTGGGCACTTCTTGGGAACAAAAATGGGTTGATGTCAATGTCTTGCCCTCCTCCAACGCTGGTGAATCTTAAGATCATCATTCATCCTCTGGGCATAGGCAGTCACATTCATTTAATGTTAGGAAGGTATCTATGCATGAAAAGAAATGGACCTCAAGATGGTAATGATGTGATTCCATCTTCTTTAAGGGGCCCAGAATATCAACAGAAATGTGCATTTTGGTATGACAGGTAGAAAAACAGGGCTTTGGAGCATGGTCTCAAATAGTGTCCCCTGGGAACTTGCCTTACCAAAAAATGACATCTCCTTCAGTTCAAAGCGAGTCAAAGTATTTTCAAAATTTGGCATGTAAGTAACAGTTGCAGTCACTTCAGAGATATTGAGCAATTGTGGCTGAGCGTGGGAAGTGGCCTGTGAAATCAGGAGAGATGGGAAAAATCCCAATGTAAAATTTCTCTCCTAAGTGTGGGTTCCACATTTTGGGAAGGCCTGAGAGCCTGACTGTAATTTCACCTCTTTTGACAGTTTGACTTCTATTTCCATTTGCCAGCCATTGTCATTATTTTATGCCTCTATCGCTCATCTGTTTGCTGTAGCAATTTCTGCTAACTCTCTCCCAACTTATGTGTTTAACTACTAATGGCTTCAGGTGGAGGGACTTGACCTTCCTTCCTTAACATTTGATCAGTGTTCCTCTGTTGCTGGGTATGGGATGCAGGAAATCTTCCCCCCAGAATGAGGCTGTAGTTACCTGAAGGTTGAAAAAATGAACATTGTAATTCAAAGCAGTAGCACATAGCGGTGAAGAATGTAAACGGTGCTTTTCACATAGCCTGGTTTCCTACAATCCCTTTTTTTTTTCCTCACCAGGAGCAGACAAGTGACTATTCCAATAATTAAAAGGAATACACCTGGAGAATAAGCTGCATAATGAGTGCCCCAGAAGCTGAAACTTCAGCTCTCTGATTGTGCTTTCGGTCCCCAAAGATCTAAAATGCAGAAGCCAAATTCCAGTTTAGAGCTGCTGCTTTCAGATGGTAGCGTGAGCTCTGGTATCAGCACCAGTTAAAGAACATACTATTCTTACATTAATTATCATTTTCCAGCACATATCTCAAAGTGACATTTAACAGGAGGAAGACTAGGGAAGAAATAAATACTGAAATGTGATAGCATGCATTCTATGTGATTTACCCATGGTCAGAAGTGAAAGCAGTGACCTGATAAGTGTTTCTAGTTTTAATATTCCTGAAGAGGGGAGAGAATTACTCCTACTA
Source organism: Cettia cetti (assembly GCA_013401135.1). Taxonomy (NCBI): domain Eukaryota; kingdom Metazoa; phylum Chordata; class Aves; order Passeriformes; family Sylviidae; genus Cettia; species Cettia cetti. Next base: position 26,979 of record VZUI01036386.1, on the reverse strand, counting down.
TGGAGCTATCTATAGCTGGTTTTGGAAATGGAAATATACATATGGATATGGAAATATGTAGCTTCTATGCCCAGGGGTGATGGGACAAAATCTAGAGTAGCAGTACTCCTCAATGTATGAGTAACTGGCTGTATTTCTCTTTCATTTAGAGGATATTCATCTTGCTTTTAAATCTTAGAATATAAGCAGGGCTGAATCTCAGAGAAAAGGCTTGAAAAAAAATCCCAGTAAATTTCTTTTTCTTGTTATACTGCTTCGAACACCCTTTTATGAATAAAATGGCACGGCCAAGCGTGAAGTAACAAAGGAATTGTAAGCAGTGGCCAGCATGTGGGAAGTCAAAACTATCTACAGCTGAATAACGTTCTTATTAGAAATGAGGGGCAAACAGGAATATAATTTATTTTTGCCTCTCTATGTGGCTTCAGAGATCACATAATCCAAAGTAAAAAATGGCATGCATATGTTCCCTAAGATATTCTTCACCATAGAGGGGCTATATATCAAAACCTTATTTCCTGGTAATGAATTTTAAATAAGTGCCCAGGGCATCAGGTCACTGATGTTTCCACTTTAGCAAACTGGGTGGGCTAAGAAAGCCCCTAGAGCCCTTCAAAGGCGCCTTAAAAAAAGATCCCTAGCTGTAACTGACCAAACTTTTCAAGAAAAATACCTGAAACAATTAGGAGAATGAAAACCAGGAGGTCAGATTACTTGGCCCATGGCTGAGGATTTACATAAATAGGCCTAACCTTTGACTTGAAAATAAAAGGTAAGCACAGAGCCCTGACAGAACAGCAGGTCATTGGTATTTACTCTGTAAAGTACTGCCTCTGATGCTATGACAAAAATGCCAGGAATTCCACTGATCACTGTGTGCTGATAGGGCTCAAAGGTATGCAGGCAGCTAACAGAAACCCAGCCTACCTGACTGATCGAAACTGCATTACTCCCACGCGTTTATAACCCACAATCTGCCAGCGTGGGAAAGCGTGCAAGGCCTCCGATTAATTCCTCTGGGAAAAAAAAGGGGGAAAGTTGCTGTCTTTAACCATTTTTTATGGTAGTTAGGACAACGTATAATAAAATTAACAAAAATTCCCTGAGTGAGCATCTTGAGACGTTTTCTTCACAGTGTGTGCTCATGTTAAAGAGACTCCAGAGCCGGTGTTGCCCATGCAGGCTGAGATTGGTAACCACATTCATTAAGCATCGTGGGACTTTGTCAAAGATGAGCTGTGCTTCAAGTGTTGAACTGGTAGCCAGCTGTAGGAAGCTAGTCCCTGGCTCAATTTTTAACTGAGGAAACTCTAGAGAGCAAACCTGCAGGAGAAATGCCATGCTGTGTGTTTGTGCTACATTTTGTCAAGCAATGGCTGTGTGCTCACAGGTGAGAGAGGGAAAGGTGAGCAAAACATTTTTTTTTTAGTTCTAGTACAATAGCAAAGATGCTTTAGATTTTTTTTTTCTTTTCTGCATGGATAGCAGAGAAAGGAGGACCCCTGTGAAAGTGGAAACAATAAGGGCAGAGTTTTTATGTTCATGTTTTATAGAGAGAGATTTTGTTTCCTGTTCCAGTTTGAGACACAAGCACACACCAAGTAGCCTGCAGGCTGTTTCCAACTTGTTTCACTAATTAATCAAAAGTGATCCATTACAGAAAACCTGCAGGAATGTCAGAGATGGATGCTTCTGCTCCACTGTTTTTGACTTGCTTGTTGCAACAGAGGGGGAAGCTGTTAGTGCCTGTCTAGTAAATTATTGAAGGATGGTGTAAGAGAGCCTGCTGCCTTCCTCTTGAAGGGCCAGGGAGCCTGGGGCTAGCCAGCCACATGCTGCTTTCCCTGTCTGCTAGACCACTGTGGGGTTTTGGAGGGAAGTGGAAGGACATCCTACAGCTGGGTATGGATCAGAGAAGACAGGCTAGCCCCATGCCCTGGGCACTGCCTGGCCAAGCCCCAGGACTGGAAAGCTGGACAGGCAGTCCTGAAGCAGAAGGATACAGTGGCCATCTGAGGATGATCAGGCAGGGTATCCTGGTGAGGAGATGGGTGTCAGCCCCCCTCAGTCTGGCAGGTTTGAGCTGTGTAGGAAGAGAAGCCCAGCCCAGCACCCATGTCTGACCAGCATGACCAGGGTACCCCTGGGCACAATTTCCTTTCCCCTCTGGCCAACAGGCATGAACTCAAAGGGAAGTTAAAACCCTCGGAGGGACATCCAATCTGGAGAGTGTTCATGGTGGCTCATGCAGCCTCTTTGGTGTTAGTCCTGGTGCCATCCCTCGCCAGCCTCAAGTTCTCCAGTGGACCCCACTGGCCTTTGTCTTCCTGGCCAGAGCAGTAGCCAAGTGGCCCCTCTTCTGAGTCAGGTCTGTGATCCCCTCATGCTAAGGCCAGACTGCTTTGGTGTCTGTGTGTAGGCATGCTGTGCTGGCACTGTGTCACCGTGTCACTGGTGCACTAGGCTTGGAGGCCACAGGGCAGAGGTTTTACCTATCCAGTCCCTCTACTGTGCTACCATGTGCTTGATCTCTTGCATTCTGAGCTGCATTCCCTGCCCTGCTCTCTTCATCTGCTTCTGTTTTGCAGGCAGGCAGTTAAGGGCTGCATCCTTTGTGGAGTCCTATCCGTGCACATTCCACTCATAGACTGCTCTTGAGTGCTCTCAGACTAGATTTTGGCCAGTGAGATGGATTTTGTGGAATGCTGAACTTTGTACCCTTACTTAGACCAGTGGAGCAGCAGACTCTGACTGTACTCTTCTTCTGATTCTCCTTTTACTAAAATGTCTAGTGTGTAAATCCTCTTACCCCATTTTACCATCCAAAACATGTTCTGGCTTCCTGTGAAATGTATAAGGGCAGTATTGAATTCATCCTTATGTGATCTTTGATGGTAGGGGGCTTTTTAGTAATGGTCTTTGTGCCACTCCATTTTTGCAAAACCACAGGAAAATAGTATGGCAGGACTTTCAAAACATTATGCTGCCATTTGCTTTCTTCAGATAACTATTTGCTTTTTTTAGGATCACTGTTAAATGTGACATTCACCCTGACATTCCCTAGTGGCTGTTCTGTTCATGCACACAGTAGCTTTTCCTTCAGTCTCTGTACCTAATGGAGCAATTCACCTTTCCAGCTCCTCTTTTAGCTCTGCCTTGGAGGTAGAACTAAACTTTCACTCCCTACAAGAGCTAAATGGAATTTTTTGGGGAAGAATATTGGGGTTGGACCCTGTTCCCAAAAACTTATCATCAGCCCCTTCAGTCTCCATTAATCTTGTTTTGTCCCCAGCCAATAAGTGCCTCTCTCAGCAGACAAAACCAGAAATTTCATAAAATTTTAACCGCAAGGAGATTTTTTTTCTTCCCCAGCTCTGTATTGGTTGAACATGTTATTTATTCTTCCAGTCATCCAATTCCTGTACTGCCTAATTAAGCTAAGACTGGCCCTGTAAAACCCAGATCAGCCTAGCTTGCCTTCTTTCACCTATAGATTTTCCCTTGGACGTAGCAAGACCACAACCTTTACCAGAGATTTGGGTACCTCCCTTCAGCTGGAGATTAAGATGCCTGGTTTTTGTTCAGATTGGTTGTCTGCTCCACGCCAGCCACAGTGCTGTCCTCAGCTCTGTCAGAGGACTCCCTTGAGTGGTATCCCCTGGGTTGCTCAACACGTGCTCTCCACACATTTGTAAACTCCTCCAGTGTCCTTGTGTAGCTCAGGCTCGTTAGATTGCTTCCCACTGCACAGAAGAGCTATTTCATATATTCACTCATAGCTGGGAAGCATAAACATTCAGAAGCAAAACGTTACTAAAAGTCATAAGGCTGGAAGGCTGCAGTTGTAAAATCGTGTGTGGAGAAGCCCATTTTCTCTTGTGAAGAGCTCTCAGGCACCATATCAAGCTTGTGTTTTGCCAGAGGAGGCATCAGCTGAAACAGAGGCAGCCAAAAGGCATTGATTCGTTTCATTTATTTTTAACTTTCCTATTGAAATGCCTGAGGGGGGAAAAAAATAAAAGGGAAATCACTCCCTTGGAGAACCCTTCAGCTTTGGAAAGATACCTGCTGCAATCTAGAAACAAGCTTGTTCAGGGAACAGCCAGGCCGAGCATTGCCCAGGGGGCTGCAGTTTGTTCTTTCCAATTCATTTATTTTAACCGTGAGCACAGCCACCTCTTTCAAAGGCCTTTGCCGAGGGTTTGGTTTTTGGTTTGGTTGGGGTTTTTTTGGGTTTTTTTTGTGGAGAGCTGAGCAGACTCCAGTCATGGGGGTGGAACGCAGTGGGAGCAGGGAGAGCCCGAGCCTGGGCAGCCTGGGCTGCGTCAGCCAGCCGGTCACAAGGATGCCTGTCATGTGCTGCTGCTCCTCACACAAAGATCCTTTTCTTTCCATGCCCGGTGGGTTCTCCATCAATGAGAGGACCTTGTCCTACAAACAGAAATCAAACGTCCTTAATTGCGGTGTCACTGATAAAACATGACTTCTTTACCAATTTGTGCAAGCACTTTGACCTCCTGCCTCAGTGCAGCAGACTTCGAAGATTTTTTTTTTTTTTTTTGTCTCAGGCTCTTTTTAAGGCTGTCTGGGAAATACTGTAGGAAAGTTTGTTTGGGGAGTATTTTTGATCTATCTCAGGCAAAAAGCTAAGCTCGTGTACTTACAGTCAAAATTGTGCTGAATTGTCTGGAGTGGTTGCTAGCTTTAAAAAAATGGATTTCAGGTTATGGTATATTTTTGCTTAAATTTATAACTGCTTTTGCATGAATAAATAGTATTATGTGTTTTCAATAGAAATGAGAACAAAATTTCTGTTCCGCAATGCTTCCATTCCTAAAAAAATGTGAAAAACTTAAGAAGGTTGAAAAGAAAAAAAAAAAAAAAATCAGTGCTGAATAGCATGGCTGAGCAGCTGTTGTATTTTTTTCTTCCCTAAATTGAATTATTGCTATAACTGTTCTTTCTAAGTTAAGATCTCACTGGGGGAAGGAAGAAAGTTTCTAGGTTTTCCAGCAGGAAAGTCTTTTACAAGAAGTTAACATAGGATAATGAAGGGGTCAGGAAAACCATAAGCACAAAGGGATTGTCCAGAAGGCTGTGCAGAGAGGAGTGCAAATAAAGGTACTAAATAGGAGAGGGAATGTGCAGCAACCCTTTTGAGTTTTAACCAAGCTCTTCATGCCACTGCACATCACCCAGCACAGAAATCAGCACTACCCGTGGTCAGTGTCCCAAGTTGTCACAGAGAAGGGAAATTTCTTGTTTGTTCACGTGTTCTTTAAAGGGAAATACCTTACAAGTGACAGGATTGAAAGTCTAGAAAATACATAGGAAGACAATGCTGTTTAAAAACACAAAGCATTGTGTTTAAACTGAAAAAGGAGAGAAGCAGGTATTTTTGGGATTCTGAGATTTTGCTTGAAGCTTCTAACATTTAACTCCAACAGCAGGGAAATATAATAGAACAAATTAACTGGGCTAGCAGACCACTTAGATTTGCTGCTGGTTTTCAGTCAATAGGTCTCTTCCCTGGGTTAGGGGTTATGTTCTGCCAAGCAGCAGGATTTTCTAGCTGGTCCTGTATTGATGAGAAAATAACTCTGATGTTCTATGATGCCACAGATCATCAATAAAATAAGAAATGATTGTGTTCTTCAATACTGCAAAATTTCTGCCTTTAATATTCCTAGAGTCTTATTTTTCAAATACACTAGAAGTTTTTCAAATATATGAGAAACCCATCTCAGCCAATTTATTTTGCAAGGGATTTTATAGACATTATCTTCTGAATTCCACTTGAGATGCTGTGTACTAACTGTGCTGGTAGTTAATTCAGATTTAGTAACTAGAGTGGGATTTTGCCAGTTAGGTCCCTTTAGGGTCAGGCTTGGACACTCAGAAGTGTTATGGCCATGGAGACTATTTCATCATGCAGATGTAGGTACCTCTCTGGTCTGTATAGTTGTGTTTGCATTGATAGCACTAACAGTGAAATAACTTGCCAGCTTTCAACACTGCGTACGATGGATGAGAGACAGCATGAGTAGCTCTGAGTTCCATGAACAGATCTGTGTTGCTGAACGGCATTATTAGCAACAGAAAAAATGCTATCTCATCCACCAATTTCAGGAGATTTTATTGTTCCCTGATAGGTTAAGAAGATTCCACTTTCCTTCTTTCAGAGAGAAGTGGTTTTTATCTGTGAGATGTCCTCGCTTCTCAAAAGTGAATGTCACAGGCTAAAATACTTAAACATTGAGGAAAATGACAGCTCTCCCCTTTCTTTTTGCCCTCAGCAAAAATGAAGTCTTGGCTAGCTACTGACATTTTTTTAGGAATTATGCCTGCTCAGTTATTTTTTTTTATATTGCTGCAACTTTTTTTCCTGATTCCTGCAGAAATGAGGCTTATGCAATCCTGCTGCGTGCGCCTGTATCTTCGTCACTTCCACACCCCCGAAATCTTTTGAACCTATTGACAAATTTCAACCCATTGATCTCTCAAAGAAAATCAAGTTCCTACAAGCTTTGTGAAAATAACCTGCTCACAGAGAGGTTGGCTGCAGTGCAAACAGGCACCATGTCAGACAGAGGGAAACCCACTTTTAGGAAAAGTGTTTATTTATAAACACCTGTCCATGGGGAGCATTTCAGGGAAAGCTGTTTCCTTCTTTGAACAGAAGTCAATTGAGTTTGAGGCTCTGGTCTTTCAGCAGCCAGGCTTCAGTGTACTGATCTACACAGCATGTGGGAATACTGATTTGCAGTAATGATTTGCCACCTTAACCACATTTAAAGCAAATGATTTTAAAACCCACTTAATTTTCCATTTCCTCTCCCTTTTTTTTCTTCCTTTTTGTTAAGAACCGAAAACTGACCAATAGCCTGTCTCTTAAGACCAAGACTTTATGCCCATCACCCTAGAAGCCAACCCTTGACCTTTAACACTGTCACTTTTCTCTGTGGATTCTCTGAGGTTAAAGTTACGGAATTGCTGAAACAGATAACAGAGTGCAGAAGGCTGAAAAGTGACTGGGACGACCCTCCAGGGACAAAGTTAATCTGTTGGAGCATTTCCTGTGTGCACTTTGAAACCTCTCAATTTAACCTGATCAAAGCATGAGCCGACACGTTTCAGCTCCCTACTGAACAAACAAATTTGCTGCTTATCGTTGTTGCCACCTCAGCCTTTAATTTACTTTACTTAGTAAGCCAGTACATGTTAAATGAACAACCTGGTTACTACAAATGCTGGGTGGTGGTCTCCAAAAAAGGCTGCAGTTTCCCTGACATTATTTAGCTCAGCACATCACAGACCCTGTTTTTTCACCACAATCTCAATGTAAAAGGAAGCTGAAGCCATACACAGCCAGCGTGGTCAACAGTGGTCTCTTAGGGACCACTAGATCCATCAGCATCCACTGGCTTATGGTTCAATATCTTGGGATTCTACCTTTCTTTTTCATTAATTCCCACAGGACATATGTGGACTGAGAAAATAAGTGGTGGTACTTTCAAAGTGCACTGGTTAACACCTTTCAAAGCCCATATGGAATAACAGATCAGTTAAACATCTTTTTTTTTTTTTTTTTTTTTTTTTTTTTTTTTTTTTTTTTTTTTTTTTTAATCAAAAGCAGTAACTAATACTTTTTTAATGTTCTGGTAGTTGGGATTTTTTTCCCCCGAAAAATATCTTTAGTCAAGTTAATAATAACAATAGTAAAGACTAGTGTGAGGTGTTGCATGAAGGGAGCATGGCCAGACAGCCTGGCTTGTGTGTGATAATGAGCTAGAGTAGCTGCTTTCTCTTTTAAAACCAAAACAATTTGGCAAGTGTTTTTAAACCAAATCTAAAATATTTTCATTGTTTTCCACTTACTTAAATCCACTGGCCCCTATTTTCCAGCATGTTTGCCTTTCCTTATCCTCAGAGAAATGGAGTCCCTCCAGGGTGGGTCCATCATACAAATATTGAAATATACTGGGCTAGAGGAAACAATCAGTAAATAAACCAACCTCTTAAACCAATCTTTATCCCAGAGCAATGATAGAAGAGAGTTTCACTTGATATAGGTAGGTACAGCTATAACCGGCTCTTCATCCAAACCATGGATGCCTTTGGCAGTCTCTTTCCTTCTTTCAAGTAAAACTGAGTTCTTAAAACATTCTGCAAGCTCAGATATTAACCATAATCAGTTTTTATTCTACTTCTGTGTTCATCACTCATTGAAAATGCAAAATACTTAGACAATGTAAGTAATGATGGAAAATTTTTAAAAAGTGCAGTGCAGTGACACGTCTCTTCTTGGAATTAATGGTACACGTGTGATGCTCTCCTGAACAACTCCCTGAGTGTCATTCAGAGACTTGTGAGCATCTCTGTAGGAAATGACAGGGCAGCCAGCCACATATGGCAGTGTCTGCTGACACAGATCAGCCTCCACAAGCAATTCAGTAATAAATGTAACATGTCTTTCCCCATAATATCCACATACTAGTTGAGTTTAGGGGTTTGTGAAACTTGCAGGGGATCTTTTGGTTTTGCCGGCATATAAGACTTATTCAATTCCACAAGATTCCTTTCCAATGTGGATTTGCACAGATTATTTTCTTTCTCTGTTTTATTAATTTAAACAAGTTAAGCAACCTATTTTTCCACCTAAATGAAAACTGTGCCAGACATAGAAAATTCCTTGCCCAAAAGAGGAGTTATCACAAATAAATGACTTGCATTACGGAGTTAGCTTTAATTAATTAGATGTAATTATTGCAAGATAATGTAAGATTTATCATTTTTCCAGCCTGGCTTCAAACTTTTCTAAGGAAATCTAAGTGTAACTAGATGCCATTTTCAAAAAATTTAGGCAGCAGAGTTGGCTGGGTAATGTTTCCATGCTTCTCTGGCATGAAGCAGAACTCTAAAACTATTCTCCAAATAGGGAAAAGAACGAGTTTGTTCTGGGCTAGGTGGTAGCCTGGTGCTTGTTTTTCACAATGGGGTTATTGGAGAAACAGATTTAAACCCTTCATTGGCTTGATCTGGGTTTCTCATGCCAGGAGGGATTCCCCTGACACCACTCCATCAGCTGCTCTGTGATGGATCTCCTTAAATAGGTCTGGCCATACAAGTTGCTTGTACTTCTCCAAGAGATGTTTGTGTGGGTTTGAGCACTGTTTAGGATGAGGGACACTCAGATGCTTGCTCCTGAGCCAAGTATTTTTTATTTATAGGAAGTGGAAAGTTCTCCAGTGGGTAGGCTTGGAGAAGATACCCTCTCCTTTCTATCAAATGACACTGGTGAGGAAAACACCTAATCCTGAAACTGAATTCCTACATCAGCTCCAGCAGCCTTGACATATATTGTCTCCTAGAGTGACACAAGCTGCTTTTTGTACCAAAAGTTTCATTTTAACGTCTGTATTTCCATAGGATTCTCTATTTTTGAGTAAGTCCACATCTTCTAAAAAAAGAGATATTTTATAGAAATTTCCATAGAAAAAATTCCTAAATGAGCAGGGCTGCATGGAGGCAAGCAGCCCAGAGGGGACATGTCCCATGTGGGGAGCCCTTACACGGCCAATAATGGTTTTTAAAAGCAGAATGAAAATAAAATATTGAAAATCCCCCACAAAGGAGTCACCATCAGCTACTCAGCTGAACTGGAGGCCCTGTCTCAGTGGAAATCTGGTTGGATAATTGGGAAGTAAATTCTGCACACCCCTGGTTACTAAAGGAATAGGAGCCAGGATTTGTGATGCTCCTTAGTCCTTCTCTTCTGGATGAATATTAGTTATACTTTTCTAGACAGTTTTATGGGTGGGTAGAGACAAAGGAGAAAATAGACAGGAGAAAAAAAAAAATCTCTATTTCTGTGACAAGGCCACCTGCTCATGTCTTCTCAGGGTGGTGGCCTCATTGTGTGTACTGCTTCTCTTTCCCTCTAGAGACAGCCAGTATTTCACACATCTGCAATTTTCCAACCATGAGTTATTTTAAATTCAGACACCAGTTTTAGCCTTCAAAAATTAATCTTTGCAGAGCATCTATGTCAGGAAAACTGCTGTCCATTAGCAGGAAATTATTTAGAAAAAGGAAGACAATGTGCTTATTTATATAAGAAAATTCTGTACAACTAAATACAGATATAGGTCAGTAAAATAAGTTCTTTGATCTCTTGCTACAAGAAATCAGTGTAAATATGTTTCCTGATAAGAGCTGCTACAGCATAATTGCATTTTACAAACTGTGTAGTGTGCTATCACTCAGGAAATGTGTTCACTGATATACATATCTCCACTCCACCTTATGGCTGAAAGGCTTTCTTTTTCTCATGTTTATAGTTCTTGCACATTTTTTAATAAGGTGATTAAAGTCATGAAGTCACGGAAGAGAGTACAAACAGGGAAAATTGATTCTAGAGCATACACAACCACTATTGAAACAGACACCAGTTGATTGTTTTCAAACAAATGTAGGTTAGTGGAGTTTGAGATTAAACTGCAAGGCAAATATTAAGAGGGATTAATTTATACTGTCAACTATGGCTGTTCTGGGCTTCATCCTTTTGCTGGAATAGATGAGAGCACAACTACATCACAGCTGTAAAAAGGCTTGTTCTTCATGAGGTTTTGTCCTGTTTTAGGAGGAGCAATGCTCACTGTAGAAATTGAGCCCCCCAGAGCTTGCACAAGCTGTTCACTGAATGTTGGTGGCATTGAATGCTCACCAGTTCCTCACCTTAGGGCAGATTTACCCTGAGTTTTAGTGGGATTGTTGATACAGGAAGATGGGAATGATCATAGCACTGTTAGAACTCCAACTGTGATTCCCTGTGTACCAGGGATGCTGCCATAATAATGAAAGATATCCAGGTAACTCCTTTCAAGGTTTGTGAACCTACATGAGCAATGCCTGTTGGATAGAAATTGTTCAGCTGGGCAGGACTGAGCTTATTAAACATTGTCTCAGCATGAAAATATGTATGTGAGCATACAGGTTTAAGCAAAGCCATCTCATCAGATTTCATATGGGGGATATGAAAAGACCATTGTTAAAAACAAGAGTGTCAGGGAAGTGGTTGCAGTAGTATTTTTTTGTTTTGGAGAGCACATGGCTTAGCTACCAGAAGAACACTGCAGCAGGATGGGAGGAGCAGGAGTGCATCTCCGCACTCTGGTTGCAGAGGCTGGGATTTGACTGCTTGTGGGCTGCCATAAAGTTCCATTTGGCCCAGGCAAGGTATTCATGACAGAGTAAACAATCCCCTTCAGGCTCCAGTGGGATGTCCACCATCCTCATGGTCTGTAGCAGGCAGCAGAGGAAAAAGCAGTGGGTCATCCCCAAGAGAGAGGATGTGGTTCTGGGTTCATGGCCAGAGTGGGAGGCAATTCCCGCATCCTGCCCTTTCACTGCGTTCTGGAGCCAAACGTGCTGCTCTGCACATCGTGTGCTTGTCACAGAAAAACAGTTTCTACAGCTATCTTCCCTGCAACAGCTTCAGGATGAAGCCTTCCTGGAATAGCCTGAAGGAAGGTCTTGCTTTTTCTTACAGGAGGTGCAATATGCAGTCACAAGAGGACTGACTGAAATCAAAATGAAACTGAAATCTGATTTGTCATTGTCCAGTTGTTTTGGAGGAGTAAAGGCAGCCATCACCATCGTTTGGGATTTAAGTGAGCCTTGTGCTGTTCCATGACTTTACTGCTCCTGACCTCTCTCCTCAAAGTATTTCCCTTCAATTTTTTGGGAATCGGTACCTTTGTGTGACTGTGAAATACTTCAGTAATACTTGCCTTCCTTCTTAATTCACTTAAGAGATTGACTGATGGAAAGCATTTGGTGGGACAGTCTAAGTTCCTGATGGCAGTTCAGACTGTGATCAGGTTCTGCAAAGCTAGAAATGCCTGTTACTGATGTTGCCTTGTTGTGGTTATAACTCCTAGAGTATGCAGGAAAAACTCTTCTCCTTAGAGATATATAGGATTGTCATTGCCATAGTTGTTAGAAATTTAGCTTTACCTTTTTCTCTCTTAATTTTTTTTTTTTTTTACCTCTTAAAAATATGTTGGAATATTGCATAAGATGAGGGAAATAAACTTGTAAAAAATGCATTAGGAATATATTTTAAGCAGATACCAGGAAACAACAGCATTCATGTTGCACACAGAATCTCAGTTTATCTGCTTTGGGACAGTACAGTCTCTAATTATATGAACAAATATAATTTTTGAAGTAATATGATATGATATGAAAATACGGACTATTTAAAACCTTAGACAAACATGAAAGTCCCACCAGTTATGTTACACTTACTCTGCTTTGTTACCCTTGTGGGTATGACACTCATTTTCTGCAAAAGTTCACTGACAGTACAGGGGGTTTGCAAGTGAATTCAAATGTTCCTGACTCCAGTGCTTTCCTGAACAGGGATAGATGTATTAAAATTTTGAAAGGCTTTCCTCTCTCAAGTCCATGAAGATTGCTAGCAGGGACCATAGCTGGAGAGCAGAGGCCCTTGGCTGGGAGGAGGATGTCCCATCTCTATTAGAAGAGCAGGGCTTATCTTCTTCAGATTTCTGAAGAGAAGTCTGGAGGGATTTCAGAAGAAAAATATGTAAAAGAGGAATAGTCTGATCCAAACAGAAAATTGTTTTTGTGCCCTGTGTGAGGGCATCTAACTTAAGTCATCCTACATAGGAATGGGAAATTTAAAGGCTCTGGATACTAAAAGATAGGGCTATTGATAAGATACCTGAAAAACATGAAAAGAAATTAGGCGTCTCCCTCAGACATTCATCAGGCTTTTCCTCAATCTCTTCCCCAGCAGTATTTCATGGAAAAATGCTTCCTTCTGTACAAGCACTTTGTAGGCATCAAGGCATTAATGAAGTCTGTGACAGACCTTTAAGTCCTGTTTCTTGACTGCTCCTGATAGACTGGATGAACTCAATCACACAGTTTGACATCCCTGAACTTCACCTTAATTCTCTGTAAGGCAGCCTTCTGCTTTCAGCGTTAGATACCTCACACAGCCTTGTGAGGACAGACTTAATGTAAAGCCAGCAAAGATTTGCTGGGGAAGAAAAAAAAACCCTGTGGTGTGATCACATCCAAGAGTTATTATCTTTTGCCATTAAAAGAATTGTACTTTTGCATGTGAGAAAAGGGAAGAAGGAAAGATGCTCATTAGCAGCTTCCTTCCTCAGGCTCTGAGCTTCCAGGGGCTCCTCTCTGAGCAGTATGAGCACAGCTGCAGTCCCACTGATGGAACAGCTGCCTCTGTGGTGTAGTGCCATCATCTGCCCTTCTCCCTCAGCCCCACTCTATTCCCTCCATCCCCTGCACTGTCCTGGATGTTCTCTGCTCCTTTGTAAAGCCATTTTAAGGTGTTAACGTGGAAGAAAGCTACCTGTGACCTTTTGTTTGTGGAGATGAGGAAGACTCTGGCATGTGGCAGGACACTCAAGGTGCCCCAAGGTGCTGCAGGAGAGGGGCAGGGTGGTGGGACAGGACGGCAAAAATGGCTGTGGTGAACAGAAGACACAGTGACTGAGGCTGCCAAGGAGCCACAGCCTTCCCTTCAAGCCAGAGCTTCCTGGTGTAATGGAAGCTCCTGCTGAGACTGCCTGGCTTCCCTAGAACCCCACAAACACCAGTGTTGCCCTGACTGCTGAGGAAGTGCAAGAATGAAGAGAAAGGAGAGGAGTAAGGATTCTGTAAGATGGGACTACAATCAAGAATTACTTTAAGAGAGAAGTAGAAATCTGAGAGTACCATGGAGAAAATGCTATGTTTCATGGTTCTGCAAAGCTGACTAGACTGGAGTTATTAGAAGTTTATCTAATAGTCTGAATATACCATTTTCCCCCAGTAGAACGTGCTGGATTTTTAAGAGTTTTAAGCACCTCTTAAACTCTTAAACTCTGCAAGGAGTTCTGGTCCTTTCTCCCTCCCTTAGAAGGGATGAAGTTGAATTAATAAAGGTTGAGAAAAGGCAGCAAGGATGAGTGAAGGTAGAGGGCACCACACCTTCTTATAAAGGAAGAGGCAAAACAGAATAATCACCCTGGACTCTGGAAAACAGACCTGTGATGACTGAGCAAGGTCAGAGAGGGGTTGTTGGTTTGTGGTCCTTCATGGGATCATCAATGATGTGGTTAATGGATAAGAAGAAAGTGAAGAAAAAAAAGTTTCACTATTACTTGCTAAAATGGGGGGTGAACACCCTGACAAGTTACAAAGACAGGATGGTTTAGGTAGAGAGGAATCCCTGGACATCATCTGGTCCAAACCTCTCTCTGAGCACAACCAGCTTAGCTCAGGATTTGTCTTCCTTGGTTTTGAATGTAGGATGTAGATTCTACAGCCTCTCTGGGCAACCTCTTCTAGTGTTATCAGACTGAAGATCTGAAGCAAATTAAGAAAGTGATTTATGCATTGATATATCATTGTATGTGTTTTACTCATAGGATGCTATGGAGTGGAAAGTCTGAATTCCTTCATAAGATGACCAGAACACAAAAAGAAAAACGCTTCCTGAGCTACTAAAACTGTGAGCACAGAATCTGACTTAAGGCAGCAGGTAGAGGAATCAACATGATTCCCACCACAATTTATTTGTCCTCCTCTGCCCTGACACACCTACTTCTGACCACTGTCAAAAGTCAAGTATTGGTTTTGAAGGGCCTCTGGTCCACCCAGCATGATGGTCTTTGGTCTGACCAGTGGGTGACCCAAGCCTGGCAACATATCAAGCAGGTGAAAATGGACTAAAGCTCTTAATGCTGCCTTCAGTTTTCACAGGACAGCTGCCCAGGGAAGTTCGGACCTGTTTGCATCCAGCATTAAAAGCTGGTTTCATAACATGTATTTTTCTGTCAAACTTTGTGAATAAAACAGTGCAGGAAGATGTCGTGACTAACGTGAAGCTTTTTATTCAGGCAGCAGATGAAGTGGGTTAGTTTTAGAAAGGAGTAGGAGTCAGAAGAACATTCAGCTTAAGCAGACAGACCAACCCTGGTTAAACTGAAGGCAAAAGCAGTGACACTGGACCCTGCATATCTGATGTGAAAGACTAGGAATACAATACTGGGTTTATTGTTCGGGTTATACATTATCCCAGAAAACTGTGGTTTTATAGTGGTGACATCTGACCGCTTGCTATCAAGAGATAACTTGAAAGTGCTGCATGATAGGAAAGCTGTTCTTTTCTTGTTGCAGTTATTTTTATTGACAAGATTTCAGAAACCATGAAAGAATCCACTGGTATTCAGCAGCAAAATACTGTTCACAACCAGCCAGAGGAAGACTGAAGGCATGAACAAGGAAGAAAATGAATACCCTGCTGCCTCTCTGCACACATAACTGTTTGTTCAGCCTTCAAAAAAAGTAAATAAAATTCACAAATGTTTGGATTCAGAGATAAGATGATTGCTCAGTGCAGGAATGCCTTCTATTTGTTGGATGCAATGTGCTGCATCTTGCAGGAGAGGTGTTTCTCTCTGCAGCGTGTCATGTGCAGCAGAGCCCCCTCACTCTCACATCAGACCCCTCCTTTCCCACTCACAGGAGTTGATAATCTCTTTGTTACAGAAACATTAATTGATTGCTCAGGGGGAAAATACACTGAGAAGGAATGCAATGCTTTATTTATAGGTTAGTTGTTGCTTTTCCTCCTGTAAAGTGCTTTCATTTCTGGTGGTTGATTGTTAAGGAGAGCAATGCTGTGCTCACAGGCAAAGGCTTTCTGGTGTCTCTGCCTTCTTGCTCTAATTTCTGCTGTTCCCCATGCCAAGCTCGGCTGCAAAGGGAAGTTCTGCACCAGCTGGGGTGGTGTCCAGGGCTCAGGATGGCACAAACCAGGGCTCTGTGGGGCACAAGGGCCCAGCAGGCAGGTCCCAGGCAGGGGATGAGCCAAGGGACTTGTGACAGGCGTGGCCTGGATCAGCAGCTCCAGCCCCAGAGGCTCAGTGCTCCCTGGAGTGCCATGGCTGAGACGTGGTGGATGGGCAGGTGGAGTGAGCTCAGACAGGTGTCATCACAGACACCAGCTGTGCCAGATCACCCAGTGTCTGACCTATGAGAAAAAAATACCCCCATTTCCCCTCCAAATGCAGGTGCCAGGACTTCCTGGCAAAGGAAGGGCAAGCTGGATGCCCAAGCTTGCACATTGCAAAGGTGGGGAGACAATGAACATGCACATCATTTTGTTTTTGCAGCTTATATCTTACCCAAGCCTTTATTTTTAGGGACATCAGTTAGAACAAGAGAAATAGCAAAGCTTTTAGTAAGATCAGTTTCTCTAATGACTCACCAAGTGCTACAAAGTCAAAACAGGTTGCTTGTGTTTGAAAGGTATAAAACATGTCATTTTTATGGTTACTGTACAAAACACTGCATATATGCATGCAAGGGAACATTTTAAAATCTCATAGAGCTTTTTTGTTATGCAGCTAGAGGCTCCTTTCTCCTGTTCTTTTATTCGTGTGTCATGATTTGTATTAAGCATTATTGCTTTAGCAATTAAGCAAATTTCCTCACTGCACTCTGCCAGTCAGAGTGTTGCTCCTCTATACTCCCAAAAGAAAGGAGGAGTTAAGTTGATGTACCAGTGTCCCAAAACAGTTCCCTTTGCAGCCCACTAGAGTCCTTTCATTGGTGTTAGAAGGGGCATCAAGTTCTGTGAGCACTGGGGAATGAGTAATACCTGCATCTGACCTCCAATAAAGACCTACAAGTCCATCAAATGTCTGTTACATAATGCTATTTTCAACAACATTAATACACCTACATTTCTTTAATGTCTTTCATTCCAAATGAAATTTCACCACCATAGTGGAAAATGTGCCCTTACTTTTGTAATTACACAAGATTTGACAAGAAAAATATCCCTTTCAGCAAAGTCTGACAGAAAAACAAAATTCCAAGGAAATAGAATATCTTGTAATGCAATTAGAGATTTTAACAAAAATCTTTTGAGGGAAATACTCTGATTTCTTCAGAACAAGACAGCCATTTTAGGATTTTCCATTAGTTTCTTAATCTCTCCCCCATTTTAAAATTTTAAAAAAATTTATTTTATGAAACAGGAAACATTCAGAATTACCCAAGCCCCTAGAGGATATAAAAGAATATAAATAGTAGCATGTGATACTTCCTTGGGTAGAGAATAATTCTAGTACATCACATCTCTTTTGCAAGTTAGGGGATGCCTCTGCTACAGCACCTGGGTGGGTCCTGAGGTGGCTCATCCACACCAAAGTCCCACTTCCACAGCAGCATCTCTAGCCAGGCCCTCACAGCTGGCATGGAGCTCACCTGGGTGTGAGCTGCAGACAAAGGATGCTCAAGACATCCCTGTACTGTTTTCAGGGCTGCCAGAAATGGACTCTGAAAGGAGTTTATCTGATGGTTTCTATGTACAAAGGTAAGTTACCAAATCCCTGGTAAGACTCTGCAAGTGAAATGGCCTTTTCCTCCTCTTCCTTCATGCTGGGAATTGTGCCAACTGGTTACTCAGGGAATTTGTCCTTCTTACTGTGCTGGTTACAGGATAAGGATTTCTTGATGAAGACTGTCTTGAGGATGGGGATGCAGTCAAAATTTAACCACACTCTTCCCTTACAATACTGGCCTCACAAGAGCACTTCCCCTCCCTGGGCCACTGGGACATGTCATAAAAACGGGTGGAGGTGCATCACTCCCACCTAGAACTGTGGAGAAAGCCAGATTCCTTTGTTTTGTGACCTGCACACACTGTTTGAAAAATAGAAATAGTTAAATGTGATGGCCCTTGGGATGCTTCCCAGCTTGTTGCAGGTATTTCCTGCCTAACAGCTCAAAAATGGTAATTCATGGAATAGGATGCACATTTCTTTCTGCTCTCTGCTCATTAAAAAATCAGTGATGACAGACACAATCTCCAGAGTGGCTGTACCATGCCTTGCTATGGCTCTGGCCTTCCCCCAAGCAAGAGGGCTTGGTGCTGGTGAGTACCAGGACACATCTCCAGGGAAGGAAGAGCTCTGAATGGCCTTTTGACCCTCCAGTCCCTAATTCTATTTACATCCTCATGTGATCAGAGAAACTTTTGACCAAAGCAGTCTTCAAGTAATATGCTGATCTATGTCTCATGCAATGCCACTGACTGGGGACAACACCAGCAGGGAGGAATTTTGCAGCAGGGTGATGGAAAGATGGGCTTGTAGCTCATGGATGGCTGACTTGCACCCCAAAATTCCCAGGACTGGCCCAGTAACTGCTCCAGGCTCTTGCAAATGTGGCTTGCATGTCCTCCTCCAGGACTACTGAGCTGCTTTGCTTCTTCAAGATCTTTTAATTTGGGTTTCCCCACAGCCAGACCTTTCTCAAGCTGCTTAGCTTTTTTTTTTTCCCTAGTACACCCACATAATTACTCCAGCACAAAGAGTGGGCTTGTGAAGCAGCAGCATTTTTAAAAACCACAAACTGATCTCAAGGCAATCTTTCCCTCCCACTTCCTCCCCCTTCAAGCAGGGGTGTCAGCCGTGCTGTTTCTTTCAAACTTTCTCTGAGTCATCTCATCAGGCAGCTTGTAAATACTTGAATGCATCCATCAATGTCAAGTCAAAGTAAGTAAGTAGCAGCACATGCCGTGCGATGGACTTTCCCTTACTCACATTTCTCCCATTTTCAGGGATGCAGAGAATTTAGGGGTGACCCTATCTCCCTGTACCATCAGCATACATATAGAGATGTCATCAAAGATGTTGACTCATCATGAGAACAAGACACTAGAAAAAAGGTGAGCTGCTTAAATTCAAGAAGGCTTCAACTCTTCTGAAACTCCCACTACTGTATTATCCAGAATGGAATGCCTTCATGTAAGAAGCTCCATTCATTTCATCCTAAACCTAAGAAATTTGAGGAGCTGCATTACCAGCAAGCCCTTGAGAATTTGAAAATGTGTCATTGCTAACCATTTTGAACCAGCTGGTCACAGTATTATGAACTGGTACTAGAAAAATATTATTTTTTCGTATTACAAGGGTGTAATTTGCTGTGTCATCATTGCGTACTAAAATCTAAAAGGCAGAATGTGATTCAGAGGGTGCATGGAACACAAACCACCTCCTCAGAAGGCAAAAACTTCTGTTGAAGAGCAGCAATGCTCCCAAGTATGACTGATCAACATGTGAGCTTTATGAGCTAAATGGCAAAATATGGACCCTGCACCAAGGCTTTACTCAGCACAGTGCATAATTCC
Source organism: Cettia cetti (assembly GCA_013401135.1). Taxonomy (NCBI): domain Eukaryota; kingdom Metazoa; phylum Chordata; class Aves; order Passeriformes; family Sylviidae; genus Cettia; species Cettia cetti. The sequence continues at coordinate 7,736 of VZUI01036386.1, read as the reverse complement.
CTAGTTTGTCTGCTAGCAGGCTGTTTTATGGTAATGAAATCATGGCAGTGGGAAAAAAGGAAAAGTCTTGCAAAATTTCTGACTTATTCCCTCCAGATGGCTTGGAAGGAAGGTCTGGTGTCATCGTGATATTTGCCTAATAACTCTGAAATGATCAGTTGAGGTGGATGAGTTTGCTCTCAAACAAGTGTATGTGTGGAAATATGCTCCTCCCCAACCCTTCCACACAGACAGGTTGGTTATGTGTGAAAATTATGTTGTGAATCAGGAACTCGAGCTCAGTGCTACCTTATGGAGTAGACTGGGGGGAAAATTGGCTGAGTAAGAAGAAGGTTAAACTGCAAAATGGAAGGGAAGATGTTCTGAATACTCTTCCTCCTCTCTGCTCCAGCCCACAGTGAGAGCTGAGCACAAGTCCTGCTGCGAGGGGCATCTCACTTGTATCTGCTCTGCTTTTAAAACACAAGGCTTTGAGCTCTCTCTCTAAATGCAGTGGCCTGCCAGAGTAAGATACTGGTTTAGGTGAATACAGATGGTAGAACTGATCCACAAGCAATTTTTCCATGCCATGACCAAGGGACATTTCAAGGGTTGCCCTTCCCTCCTTTTTCTCAGGGAGTGCAAGTTGAAAATCAGGATAATTGCACAGCAAAAATGCTTTCCATCTCACTCCTTTATTTACTTTTTTTTCATTATTTCCTTCCACTCCCAGGTGAAGGAATGTAGGCTGTTTGAAGTGCTGATCTGCTCGGGTGGGGCATTAACTTAATTTGAAACATTGCTGAATATTTAGTCATGTTCTGTAGGAGTACTAGAATCAGAAAATTCTTGGATTCCTAACAAACTCTGCACGTGTACACAGTCTCCAGAAAGAGAACAAGTGTTTAAAAACAAGGCTCTGTACACAATTCTGAAGTAATTTAAATATAAGATATATATATATATATAATTTAAGTTAAAAACATCTTGCAGTACTACATTACTGACAGCTGAAAGTCAGACACCAACTGTGATGGCATAGATCTGTAAAGTGCTTTAGGGAAAAATTACTAACTGGTATAAATCTGATTTTAAAATAAAGATAGCACAAAGAAAAGTTTGCGTTCATTTAAATAGGAACATGCCATTTACAAACAGAAATTTCTTTCCAATGGTCAAACTACTCAACCAACAGTAGTTTTTGAAGGTTGCTCTCTAATTTTTAATTTGCTTGTGCTGCGGCATGTGGCATCTTGCTTTTGTGACTTATGTCTTCAAATCAGGACATTGCCCAAGTCTGCTAAGGGCTATAGCTGGGTCAGAACCAAATTTCTCTTATCTAAAAGATTTTGTGTTTTCCAAAATAATTTCCCATTTTGGATAAGTATGAACATGAGCTCTTAAGAGAGTATTTAATCCAGGACTTATGGAAGTGTTTTCGGTATGGAATCTCTTTGTTTCCCATCTTCTCAGAGTAATACAAGTACATCTTCTTTATAGAAAAACATAAGTACCTGATTAAGTGATGGCTTTCTTAACAGGCCTGTTTCTGATCCTGCAAACTCAGACTAGACATGGAAATCACACAATGCATACTGGAGTGGTGTGCAACAAGAACTGGACCCAGAATTTCCAAACCACATCCACTCATAGGTCACAAAGACTGGCTTCTGGCTCTTTCGGTATCAGATTTCAGAGGAAAGTAGAAATTATTTGTAAAGCACAAATACTTGATAGTGAATGCACTTTCACTGTGAGAAAAATGAGCTCAAAGCTGATGGTGGTTGACAGATTGGCTGATTTACCCAGCTTCCATGGACAGTTTCCCAGCTGTATCTCCAGAGCCATAGTCAATATGTAGTCATATAACTACTTCCTGGAGAGGCATAACAAAGTAATTAGCTGCCTAAGCTTTATCAGATATACTTGCCCCTATGTGCCCACAAAACTGCTCCTGTGAAAGTCAAAACACAAATTTGGGAGGGACTCCAGGCCCTAATGTTGTGTTCACAATCTATGTGAGGCAAAGGCAGCTGCTGTATCAAAACATTTCCCCCAACTTCCATTGTCAAAGGCAAATTGGTTTTCAGGTCTTAATGGTCATTACCCAATCCCCCATCATTCCCAGTGGCTGAGAGCAGCTTCCCCACAAAGCCACACGAGCATCAGTCACTCTCACACACCATGTTGACTTCAGCACAGAGGTGCATCTCATGCCCTGACTTATCTTGGTACATACTGCCTATGAATAATTCAGGACATCTCCAGACAAGTTTACTGTTTCAGTCCAAGTGAATAAGCAGCAGTAACAAATGTGATGCAAAAGTGTAGCAACAGACTGTGTAGCTAGTGCAAAGCAAGGAAGGTTTCCATGGACACACTTCTGCTCTGTCAGGAGGCTTTAAGAGAGAAATGCAGCATGAGTGGAGCAGGTTAAGGACATAAGAGATGATGGACTGTTCCAGAGAGCAGCACTAGTTGTGTTTGCCTGGCCAGTGGGGCAGGAATGTGTGACGAAAGTTGGAGGCAGCTGGCAGGATGAAGGCTGTGCAATGTGCCCATCCCTGCAGTCTGGGGCTGCTCCGAGTTTTGCCGGCGTGCTGTGCTTATTAATCACTGCTGGTGTGACAATGGGCTGCACTCCTGGCACTGCAGCTGTGCCAGATGCTCAGAGCTCAGGTGCCAAGTCACACCGTGCAGGACATGGTCACACGCAGATAGACCTGTGCACATGAATCCTTAGGGAGTGCAGACACTTTGTTATAATATTGCATTGTTTTGGGGTACATAGCTTCCTGATTTTAACTTTTTTAGCCAGAAATTGAACCAACCAGTTCAGAGGCTCACGTTAGAAACAGGCAGAATTCTTGTGACAATGTGTTTGGCAAGGATAACACTCAGCAGATTTTAAGGACATTTTGACAGGAAACTTTAAGATACATTGTCAGTGCTATAACGAGAAAGAATATCCTCCTATTAACATGTATCTAGATTTTTCTCCCTGATTGTTTGGTTAATGATCCCAGCCTTATTAGCTGCTACCAGGGAAGATCCAGCAGCTAGAGGTCTGAGATGAAGAAGATGAAGAATCACGGATTTCTAAATTAGAAAAGTTCAAAGGTAGAAATGGGTAATAAGGAAATGAAAAGAAAAATCTTTGTGATCATCATCCAGACTCTAGGGGGAAATACAGAAGACTGCTATGGATAGGACGTACTCTCCATTCAGCCCTTCAGGTCAAGGGGTTTTCTGAAGTTTCTTTCTTTGAAGAGAGAAAGTAAAATGAGCATGGATTTAGGAATATGGGGGAATGTGGAATACAAATGGGAAGACTTGGAAATGTTGTGGTATATGGGTCCCTGTTGGCCTGGATCAGTGAGGAGGAAAATTTATTTCTTTGGGGAGAATGACTTTACCCTACCAAAACTTGTCATACCTGAATTACCTAACTATTCCTGTTATGCTTGTCCCTTGCAATATTTGAGTAGCTGAAAGCTGTCCCAGCTTTATTGGTGCATTTGGGATTTTGTTTGGGGTTCAGGGTTTGGACTTGCAAAATTGTTTATTTTTGTGTTTTTCACCACAGCTTGTCCCTTCAGTCCAATGTTTCCTTCAAGTTCTCTGAGAAGGGATTTTCTCTTGCTATATTAACATGTCCTTCCCCTGGTATGAGGGTCTTGCTCTGGAGCAGGAGTGCCTCTCCTGCACAAAGCATATCTTACTTTTTATTAAACAGCTAGCTTCTAAAGGTCTTGGTTATCTTTTATCTGCTATTTAGGCAAAGAATCTACAGCAAAGAATCCTGTAAGTCTTCCCAGCTATCTGCCTAACTAATTGAAAAAAGTCCCATTAATTTCTTTTGGGCAATTACTACATAGCGAATAATGCAGTAAGTCACTCCAAGCTCCTGTGTAATGTTTCCTTGCTTTATGGATTGTTTCCTAGCATGCCTGCAGCAGAGCTGTTTATGTTGTTTTCACTTTGTAATTTTGTGCATGAAGAACTACAATAAACATAATTAAAACCAAATTTCCCTATCTTTTCTCCTATATTTCTCCTCGTGACTCTTCCCTTCTCTCAATCTTCTTCATTCTCCTGCTTCCTTCCTCTCAAATGTATTCATCTTTTTTTTACTCTTTCTGCTTACTCTCCATTCCCAGTTCTTTTCTGCCCTTTTTTTGTATTCCATGTGTTCTCAGATCCCTCAAAGGGCCTACAATTAGCATAAGCTGGGGTTTCCAGAGATGACAAGTTTGTGGGTAGATGCCAATAGGATCTGAAGCTGAAACACAATCATAAAAAGATCTACAAACTCTTGCAAAACTGGCTTGTATAGACTCATACCTATGAATGACTTATGGGCAGACTGTCTACATAGCTTGTATTTTCCATTTAAGGTGATCAAATGTCATCTTTCCACCATTCATCCAGCTGCCTGATTTTGTATCTATCAGTAATTCTCTTTGTAAGGAGATAGCTGCTACAATATTGAAAACACAGCTGGATTTTATCCCCTAAAATGTCCCTTCTGCATCTAAGTTTGTGAACACAGACCTATTTTAAGGGTCAAGATTTTAGGACTCTCCAGGTTTTGTTTCTGCATGACCATGGTTGACCAGCTCATCCTTGATCTTCTGCTTTCCATCTGCAAGATGGAGATATTGACTTGTTTGTAAATTATTTGGAGTTCTACAGATGACAAAGGTCTTTACTGTAAAAAATGTTTATTTTCTTTTATTTACACCAAGAAAGCTCTAAACTATTCTTGATGAGTGTTCAGCCCTTGCATGTAGGGCAGATGAATGCTGACCACTGGGATGTGGGGGGTGAAGTTTTCCACAAAACTTAGCAGTTCATCCAAAAATTGTGAAGAAGCTGATGAGCCTTACCCAGTGGGATTTTTTTAATTACTTCTTCCTCTGCATCTCAGGAAAAGCCATCACACTTCATTATGCAGATTCTGCTCACAAAGTGGGAATAATTGGCTACTGGAATGACACTGCTTTAGGTAGACACTGTCCGTGACATTGTGACAAAAAGTGTATCCCTTTTGAAAGAGATTCCACCATGACTGTGCGGAACACCAATATCAGTTTGCATTTTGCTATCTTATCAAAGAGTCCCTGTAGCTCAGAAATTTTGTTCGGCCATCAATAAGGACTTTAGGATTTGGCTTTTAATGAGGATGGTACAAATTTCACCTTGTCATTTTTCAGAAATGTCATGCTTGAGTTACAGGAAAATGCTCCCGCTCAACACAGAATCCTGTTCTGACAGAATGAAACATAGATTAATGCTTCCATGCTAAAATGTTCTCTCATACACCTTTGCTAAATTTGCATCAAGAAAATGTCCCAAGGTGTGGAATGGGGTCATATCTTTTTCTTATGACTACATAGCTTCCAAGTTGCTTTGAATATTATTTACCAATGAAAGAAAAGAAGGTGAGAAGGTTTTCCCCACCCTTCAACACGTCCTCTATGCTTGCTGCTATTACAAAATACCCAAATGAAGAAAATGAAGCAAAGATGAAGATGAATTAACATTAAGCACTCTGGGACACACCTGTGAGAAGGACTTGGGAAGTTCCAAGACAGCTGGGAGAATGAATTCCACTGTTTGTCAACAGCTGAAATGGGACCACTTGGAGAAATTATTATCAAAAGTCACCATGTTTTGTCAAGTCCAGAATATCTGCACTTGTGAATTACACAATACACTTGCCTCAGGGTAAATACAGATGCCATTATTTCTTTAATGCTGAAATGTTAGAAGACTCTTGGTGCCCCAAATACAGCAGCGACATTCACCTAACAAACTTTTCTAACCAATTAATTCAAAGGTCCCTTGCCCACTAGAAGGGAAGAGATAGGGCTTGATCCAGATTTTGTGGGGATGGAGAGACAGAATTCCCTTTGACTTTGCTGCCTCAGGCCCCTGGAGACCACTTGTACGTGAATTTTAACGTGGATGTTCCTCGTACGTCTCCAATCCAACCCAGGGTCTTGGCAGGGACACAGCCTAAAGGGGTGACCCAGGGTTCATCTCACACAGCACTGAGGGCAAGGCAGCTCTCTGTTTCCATTTTAATTGTGTCAGTGTTAGCCAGGGCTCACGTCTGCTTCCTCTCTCACCCCACAAAGGGAAGATATGTGCCAAAATGCTTCCTGTTTTTCTCTGCCAGCTGGGTCGCGTGCTCGGGGTGAAGCTCATTAAGGCAGTGTGTGGCACTAAACCCAGCAGCCTCCAGGAGTGGAAACAATCATGTTTCAGGATTCTAGTCCTGAGTGGACTCAAGTGGAAATCAGGCAGCAGAGCACAATCAGTCCAGAGACAAAACCTGAAAGAGGGGAGGCAGCCACATTTAGCAGCCTGAACAAACCAGGGGAAGAGGGCATGTGTTCCACACAGACGGTGTAATTGTCCTTTGCTTCAGACAATGTAGGAAGAAGAGCCCGAAAGGAGCACCTGATGGTGCAAAATTGCTTGTAGGCAGAGGGGTTTGCCTTCTTTCCCACACTATGAAGGGGTTGCCTATTTGGACAACCCTTTACAGAATGGTACCCATTCTGGAGCCAACATGCATTACAAAAGCATTATCCCATTAATTAACCTCAAAAAACCCCCCTGTTTCTTGACAAAAGCACACATCTGTGCCCTTGCTACACTTTTCTGTACTTTGTACTCCTCAGCTGTGATATCTTTCCCTCCCTATGTTGCACCTACCTTTTCCTAAGCCTTTCAGGCCAAATTGTTTGAATAATGCTGGTCATTTTGTCCTAGAAGGGCTTATTTTTCTCCCAGAGCAGGTTACAGGGCAGTTATGTCTAACTCCAATCTCAAACGTGGAATAAAAGACAAAGAAAAAGTGTCTAGTGTTTCACTCTTTCTGTTCTTGGTGGCTAAAATAAGATTTCATAATAATGTTTATGTTTAGAATTTCTGCAGTAATAAGCAGATCAGTATCACTGTGTATGCAGTAAGTTTAAAGAGCTGTTAATAGACAGTTGGATGGCTTAGGAATTTAAAACCTTCATTACTATGTCATCAGTTCAAAGCCAACTCCATTTAACAGGGATCCATGATAGCATCAGTCTCTCCTTCCCAAAAGAAGCAGGTATGCTTGTCCAAACTTGGAATTGCAGTACAATTCCACAGAAAAAATCAGGAATTGCAAGCGTTTCATTCTACAATTTCCTACAAAACAACATTCTGAAAAATGGTATTTTTAAAAATTTCAAAGCTAATTTTAAAATTTCATTTGGCCTGCAAAACACTCAAAATGACCCAAGATTAAAAATATGCCAAAAAGTACAATGATGTAACAATAAAGCATAATACTCAACTTTCTTTTTTTAAAGAATGAATTCTGAAAATGTATTGTATAGTTATGATCAAGAAAGGATATATCCTATAATAATGTGTCATTTTGATTATTTTCTCAAGGGGAAATAACTATGAAAGGTTCTATTTTGATTTTTTAGGAAAATACATCTGTTGTAGTTGTTGGAGATAATTTAGGTTAATGTGCTTTGACTGTCCTTCTGATATTGTGTGTACACAAATTCCTCATGAAAAAGGGAAAGGAAAGAACTGGTTACTTAAAGTGTTCCATTTAGAATGTCCTAATAATTTGCTAATGATTTTTCACAGCCACCAGTTGTGATCTTGCAAAATGGATCAAAAGGGAAGGGAAGGGAAGGGAAGGGAAGGGAAGGGAAGGGAAGGGAAGGGAAGGGAAGGGAAGGGAAGGGAAG